>WAAG01006132.1:0-12921 GCA_013390105.1 Tichodroma muraria
ATGGATGGATGGATGGATTCACTCACTGCCTCCCTGGGGCTTTTGTGGCCATCCCAAATTCACGCCTCTAAGAGCAACACTCATAAAATAACAAATGGTGTCTCCATGTGGATGTAATTAAAATCCAAGCATGAACGCACAATTACGGGAAACTCGTTTCTTCAGCTTCCAAGCCCCACGAGGCCAGCCTTTAGGTCTGAGTTTCAATGCTGATTCACTGTGGCTTGAGTGCCTGGCAGGTTGTTATTAATTTTCATGGCTTCTGTTTTTCTGCAGGAGGCCTGCGCTGGTGTTGGCAGTGGTGATCACGGCCTGCAGCAGTCTGGGTGTAATTGGTGTGCAGATCCTGGCAGCAGAGGAGGAGGGAAATGCATGCACAGATGACAAAAACCAAGCAGAAAAACTGGCTCAGCCTGCAGGAGGAAGCAGCTCTGTGAATCCTTTCTCTGTGAGTCCAAACCTCTCTTCCCAGGTTGCTCCAAGCCCTATTCAACCTGGACTTGAGTATGTCCAGGGACGAGGCATCCCTGGAATTTTCTCTGCATGTTTCAGAGAAGGGACCTGAGCAAGGGCATCCTGCAGGTAAAATAACCCCTCAGGTTGATTCTTCTAGATCATCAGTGTCAGGAAAATTAATCCACAAACACCAGAGGTTTATGTCCAAAAAGGAGACAGAGGAGTCCTTTTATTTTATTCGAATAAATGAAGAGGCCATGGGGCATTCCCCGGGGTCTCTCCAATTTTTGGAGGATGCAGCCCCCTTTTTATCCCAATTTCTCAGCTGCATTTCCCTCTCTCTTTCCCCATTGCCTGAGGCACTTGAGAGGTTCAGACTTCCCGGAACACCTGAAACCGAGGATTCCCCTCTAATGTACAACCCTCCCCTTGAATTTTTAATTCTTATGGAATTCAGGGGGTTTCTTTCCTATTGTTTCTTCTATCTTACAATGTCTAATTTCATTTATCAGCAAACCTAGAGTTTATTTGCAAAAGCAAATATCTTTTTTTCCATTCATCAGTCAGTGGAATCCTCCCCATTGTTTCTTTTATCTCCTGGTGCTGGTTCTATCTACCAGCAGACCCACAGCTTGTTTGTAAAGACAACCCCGCTGTTCCTCTCAGATATATGGAAGAAATATTTTATGATGAGAGTGGTGAAGCCCTGGGACAGGTATTTCCAGAGAAGCTGTGGCTGCCACATCCCTGGCAGTGTCCAAGGCCAGTCTGGGCTTGGAGCAACCTGGGCTAGTGGAAGGTGTCCCTGCCCACGGCAAGAGGTTGGAATTTAATTTTTTAAGGGTCGCTTCTTTTCAAACCATTCCACGACTCTGACTGAAAAAACACCCCATCTAACAAAAGAGAAAAAACCTAGGATATTTCCCGTATTTCCTTCCCAAGATTCCGCATCCGTGGCTTTCAGAGCCGCTCAGCGCCGGGAGGCGGCGGCGGGAGCCGGCGGGCCGCGCCTGGGGAGCGCTCGCTAATGAGATCAGTGGTTTGTTTTCATTTAATGGGCTGCCGGAGGCCGTGGTGTAAAACCCCGGCCCCTTTGTTTCAGCTGTAGATTGCCATTTAACTCGACAGCTCCTCTCCTATTGTTCCCCGTGTAAAGATGGAGCAAGGTAAAGGACGGGATGGAAAGCTCGGGGGGACACGAGGGAGGAAGGCGGACGGGGTCAAAGTCAAGGTCAGAGACGGGAGATTCCCCACGCCCTTCTCTTGACAATAGGGCAATTTATTTCTGTTCCCCCGCTGGAAGGCACTTTTATATCCTAATTTTAGCTTCCTTTTAGCCGGTAACCAGGGAATATTGTCGCGCTGGCAAGAATAGGAATCGCATTCGCACAACCCCCGCTTGCGGATGCTTTCAATCCGATGCTCAGCCCTTCATCCTCGCGTTATTATTTTACAGTTAGGAAAACCAGCAGCGATCAAATCTCATTTTGTATCCCCAGCCCTTCCCTTGTTTTATTGTGTTGCCAGCACAACACAGAGGAGCAGGGAAAAAATGAAGAGAGCATCAACACGAGGGGCTTTGTGGACGCTCCTGCAGATGCTCTCCCGGCGATTATCCCGGGCAGCTTCACCCCTCCTCCTTTTTTAGCTCTTGTCTCGCTTTTACGCAGTGCCCTCCCCTGAACAAAGCGCTCCTCGACTCCAAACCTCTCTCAGCTGGTCGGGGAAGAGTTTGTGGTCATTGTCCCCCAGCTCTGTCAGCGTGGCGGCCGTGCCAGGCGCGCACCGCGCTCTTCAGAGAGCAGAGAATATTTCACACATGTTTTGCAGGCAGCAATTTGGCGATTTTCTTGACTCTGGCGCAAGACTGGGTCATTTCTAATCATCAGGGATTGTGACTTAAGTGTCCGTTTTTGCGCAGGGAGACGGCAGATTTTCCTATTTATTTATTTATATATATTTTTAAAATATAAATCTAGGAAAATAGCTTTTCCTTTGTCTCCCACCGAACAAAGAAATGTGAACGCACGATTTAAACAGCGAGGGCTGTGATGGGCTGAACCCATCCCCAGGGTGAAGGCGCTGCCTTTAATGTGCTTACACGCAGCAGAAATAAATTTGGCCGGGAGTCTGTAATCACTGCCTGAATTAATGGAAAAAAGGGGGTTCTTTGGAGCAGGCTGAATAGCCCAGCTGCAGCAATTATCTCATCACTCATCAGAATGACGACGAAATTAGTTCCAGATATAAAACCAGGCAGTGGAGGCGCGATACCCACTGGGGTTTTATTTCCCAGTTAAGGACACTGGAGGTTGCCTTTCCACCCGTGTCACCCACTGGGGATTTATTTCCCACTTAAGGACACTGGAGGTTGCCTTTCCACCCATGCTGGTGCCACATGCTCGTGGCTCGCCAGGGTTTCATCAGGGACAGGGACGTGGGCATCAGACTGTGCAATTTCATTCTTTTTTTCAGGGATTTGACAAAGTTTTGTCCCAAATCACCTCCCTTTTCCCCAAATCCTGCCTTTAAAAGTTCCCAGTGTGGCTGAGCCTTGTCGTGGTCATAGCTGGGGATGAAGGAGCAGCATCCTCCTAGGCCCAGGCCAACACCTACAGTGGCTTACAGAGATATTTATCCATCTGCCAGGAACCCACGTCTCTCTTGGGGCCTCCAGGTTGGTGATTTGGTTCTTGGGAAAGCCAAACATGAGACTTTTTGGCTGGACATGCCCCAGCCATGCTGACCCCCCAGAATCCCCCTGTGCTGAGCTGACCCCCAGCGTGGGCAGCAGGGAAAGGGGGGAGATTCTGCCCCTCTGCCCTGCTCAGGTGAGGCCCCACCTGCAGAGCTGCCCCAGCCCTAGGGTCCAGCAGCAGGAGGACGTGGAGCTGCTGGAGAGAGTCCAGAGGAAGCCACGGAGCTGCTCCAAGGGCTGGAGCCAGGCTGGGAGAGCTGGGGGTGCTCACCTGGAGAAGGGAGAAATCCAGGGAGAGCTCAGAGCCCCTTGCAGGGCCTAAAGGGGCTCAAGGAGAACTGGAGAGGGACTGGGGACATGGGATGGAGGGACAGGACAGGGGAATGACTCCCACTGCCAGAGGGCAGGGTTAGATTGATAGTTGGTAGAAATTCTTCTCTGTGAGGGTGGAGAGGCCCTGGCACACTGGAATATCTCAGTCCGCCCCATGCCATGGGCAAGGACACCTTCCACCATCCCAGGTTGCTCCAAGCCACATCCAACCTGGCCTTGGACACTTCCAGGGCTGGGGAATCCACAACTTGACCATCTGACATCACAAATCTCCCTGCCATGTTCAGTACAAGCACAGGCAGCTCCAAGCCTAAAATAACTTAATAAATGCTCCATCCCCTGTTTTGGGGGACTTCAGCTGGTGCACGCACACTGGCAACTTGCACATCAGATACAGCTGCGTTGGATGGTGGGCAAAAAGAGATGCTGGGCACATTAATTTTGTGTTTTCATTTTAAATATCTGCAGGAAGCACTTTTTAAAAATAATTATAATAGCCTCAGTTGACTCACCTGCAGTCTCCCATTGAAGGAGCCTCAGAAGACGCTGGGAAGAAAAGCCTGTGATTTATTTAAAGAGGGTTTCCCCTCCTCCTCCTGGTACTCCGAGGCACGCAGAGCTTTTACTTTAAATGAAAGCCGTGATTTGGCTTGTGTGCCCTGCATCCCTCTGTGAGCAGCTACCAGGCACCACTTTGTGCATTGTGCTGGCGGGCGGCCGCGTAAATAACCCAGCTGCTGCCACCGGGTGTCACACGGCACTGCCAGGAAAGGGCTGACAAAGCCCCTTCCCCGAGGAAAGCTGGCAAGTGAGAACCTCAGCGGTGGGAAAGGCCCTTGGGAAGAGGCTGCCCAGCTGGCTCAGCGCTGAGTTTCTCAGGGAACAGGAAAAGCGGCCGCCACCATCCCACGCTGCCTGTCACAGGCACAGCGAGTGACCTCAGGTGACAGCCACAAGCCTGCGGCTCCGTGGGATTTCAGGAGGTGGATCCTTGTCTTTGGGGTGAAATACAAACAGGCATCACTTCCCAGCGAGCCCCTTCAGCCTTTTCCCAGCCGGCAGAGCTCTGGGAAGCTCTCTGTGCCTGTGCAGAGAATATTTTAATCTCTGCTGCTGTTATTAGTATTATCACTGCTAATGGTAATCGATAAATTAAGGGCTATGGGATTCCCCACTGAGATATCGCTCTGCTGAGTCTTAGCACTTTGCAAACACCCGCTGGGAAAGCCATTCCTGCTGGAATCGCTGTGGAGCCGGCTGGGGCAGCCCTGGGGGAGATAGAGAGTTGTAAATCACCGTCTCGTAGAGGCTGGTGCTGGTTCAGTGCGAAGGATAAAGAGCCCACAAAAGCTTTTGTGCTGCGGGTTGGAGTGACACAATTCCTGCCCATGCCCAAGGGATGAGAAATCAGGGATGCTGTCCTTATCAAATCAGGATTTTTTCTTGTGAAGAGCCCAAGATCTTTGAATTCGGGGCATAGCGTGTGGGACAACGTGGTGAGGTTGGCAAAGGTGAAATAATCTGAAATATTCCAGGTAACAAGGGACAGGATAAGAGAAAACAGCCTCAGGTTGCTCCAGGGTGGGTTAGATTGGATATTAGGGAAAATTTCTTCATGGAAAGGGTTGTCCAGCCCTGGCATAGGCTGCCCAGGGCAGGGGTGGAATCACCATTCTTGGGGGGATTTAAAAGCCATAGGGATGTGGCATTTAAGGATATGGTTTAGTGGTGAACGTGGTGGTGAGTTAATTCTTGGACTCTGTGATTTTAGAGGTCTTTTCCAACTCCAACGATTCTATGATTTGATTCTCTGAAATCATCCTCTGCCCAAGCGCTTCCTGCTTGTCCCACAGCACAGACCCGTGGCTCTCCCTGCATTAATTTGGGGAAAAAACTGATCGGAGCCACCGAAAGGGGCTGGGGTGATGCAAGATTTGAAGTTTCTTGAGTCATGGAGAAGTAGCTCCAGCAAAGCCTGACCCCTCCAATACTCAGCACTCACTTCCACAGCAGAGAGCAGCCGAAAAGAAAATTTTGGGCTCATTTCCTAAGACGTGGGGCCAAAACAGAGCTCACAGGAGCCTCTGTAGCTGTCCATGCCCCTGCTGTGGCTCCCCAGGAAGCTCTTCACACCGAGGTCTTACTTCTAGATCTCTCTTAAGTTCCCTGAAGATTTTTTAGCTCATGGAACACAGCAAAGGCTGCTGGCCAATGCTGGAATGGAGTTCCCTTGGATCCTGTTGCCAGCTCTCTTTTTCAGTGGCAATTTCCCCAACATGTTAAGCAACAAGGTTGGAGCGTTTCCCTTTCCAGCTGTCCTCGAGAGGGAGAGAAGATTTTATTGCCAACCCCAGATTTACGGCTCGTTGCGCCTGTGTGCTTTCCCAAGCCGTGTATTTCACAAGAATAATTGGGAAGGGGGAAAGCTCTCCACAGCTTTCCTTCCCAAGGCTTCATTAAATGAGCGGCTCCGTTTTTCTTGCCTGCAGCTGCGAAAACGCCGTGGCCGAGAGGCGGCGAACCGACCGAACGCAACGTTTTCCCGTGTGCATTCCCTCCCAAATCTCTGTAACTGCATATTTGATCTGCAGAGGATGTTTTTGTGGTGGCCTCCAGGCTGACCTGCTCGGAGCAAGCCATAAAATGAGCCGTGTTCCTCTAATTTGTCTTGGTAGCGGAGGGATGCGGCGGCTCGCGAGCCCAGAATGCTGCCACGCAGAGGGGCCTTGCTGAGCACATCCCAGTCTGCCTCTGGTAGAGCTCCAGGATCCATGCTGAGCATCAAATCCATGATTAAATGGCTCCAGGGGACACAATGCGTTCGTCCCCATCCATCACGGAACAAAACCGCGGAGCTGAGCCCGGCGCGGGGCTCCGGCTGCTGGCTTTGTCCCAGTTTTGTCCCTGCTGGTCCCCACAGCCCCTCCATTAAACTGTGAGCTCAGCCTTCCTCCCTCCGGAGCGAGGCGGGATGGAAGAGGAGGATGGAGTGCTGCTGGTTGTAATTATCATCACCTTTGTTTTCATGGATGAGTGAAAATGAGTTTAGTTTCAGTTTCCGCAGAGGGTGAAGGGAATCTCTGCTCGCCGTTTGTTGACCATGCTCCTGGATTTCCACCGGGCAAGCCAAATCTGAAGGAAAAAAAACCAAAAACAACATCTTTCCAAGTGATCTCATTGCTGTTTCCTTCCCCTGGAGCCAACAAACAGAGAGCACAGTGAAGTGGTCAGCAAGGTGCCGCTCCATCGGACATCCGGGAAACGCTGCAGGGAACCTGCTCAGGAGCTGCATTTTGCCATGAACGGGGCTCAGAAAGGAGATTGAGAGGCAGTGGTGACTCTGCAGGGTGGAAATCAGTGATGGAGCCTGAGGACCTAAATGTTCTTTGGAGAAAAAGGAGGGATTCAGAGGATTTAGGTCCCTGATCCCACTGCAGTGCTGGTGGTTCCCTCCCCTTGCAAAGGATGTGGGAAGCCCTGGAATGAACATGGAGGTGGGTGGGAAGCTCTTGGAGATGAATCAGCAGCATGAAAATCCTACTAAAATGAAATGCTGACAAAAGGAGATGAAAAGCTTAGATGGATTTTCCCTTCCTGACATCCCAGGCATTCTCAGCTCACATTTCTGAGACAGAAACCATTGTAAGCTGAAAACAGGGAGTCCAGGAACATAAAATTCCTGCTAAGGAGAAATTCTGGCTGATTTCTGGGAAAAATGGCGCGTGAAAGATGAAGGGAAATGGTCTTGGAGAGAAAGAGCTTCTGCACATCTGTTGGGAAGAGGAAAACCAGGAGAAATTTTCATGGCTCGTTCATTACAAGGGCCTGGAGTGCCAGACAAGGGGAATTGTCGCCCTGATTTTTTCAAGTTTTCTAAAAGCCTTCTTTGTTTGCATTTTTCTACAGAACTTTCTCACACACTTTGTATTCTTTCATGGAGGAGAGGAAAGTTGATGGACTGTTAGTTTGAGCAGTGGCATTGGAAGGGTGGCACTGTCATCCCCCAATGACACTGGCCCTCAGATTTTGTATATAAGGAGATGGAGTCAGAAATTATAAGTCTTTTTTGTCTTGGAACGAGCTGTCGTCCGTGTCGTGCTGTTTTGTGTCCTAGAGTGACAGGGAATGGCTTCACACTGACAGAGGGGACATTTAGATGGAATATTGGGAAGAAATTCTTTGCTGTGATAGTGGTGAGGACCTGGCACAGGTGGCCCAGAGAAGCTGTGGCTCTGCTCATAGCAGGGAGGTGGGACGAGATCATCCTTAAGGTGTCTTCCAACCCAAACCATTCTGGAATTCTATGATCCATATCTTCACAGAAGCCCTAACAATTTTGCAGTATGACACAATGGAGTTACAGTGAAGCATCCTGGCCAATTTACTTTCTTAATCATCTCCTGTGGATGCCTTAGGAGGAGCCCAGAGCTCTCCAGGACCACCGGCTGAGGAGCTCTGCCCAACATGGAGAAGCTCGGAGATGCTTTTCCCTTGCACATCCTGCCTTTGAAGACACCACTGAACTGCCTGAAGTTGCAGCCTCTCCCCAGGCCAACAGGCAGAGACTTGAGAGCGAGCTGGGGAGCTGCAAAATCAGATGGTGCTGGCTTAAATCAGGTTTTAAGCAGTGTATCCTCAGGCAGTGTTGAGAGGAGGCTCCTGGAAGGGCGAAGCACAAGGAGGGAAGGGAGGGATTTGAGCTCCGGAGGAAGCGGGATGGGAGAGGTGGGAAGTTGTTCCTGGAGATAACGAGATGCAGGAGAGGCCACGCAGCAGACACTGTGGGGCCTGGCTTCCTCTGTTCATCTGAGGCTCAAAAACTGGGAAAAAAAAGAAGAGTGGTTGGCTCCAGGAGGTGGTGGCCACACGCCTGGAATGCTGAGGGTGGGTTGGTGGAGGCCGTGGGCAAGCAGCGGGAGAGGAGCAGATCCTAGGGGTATCTGTGAGGTTTGGGGTACCAGGGAGGTTCCCAGGGAGGTTTCAGTGTCTCCATCCTTGGATATTTTCAGGAGCAAACAGAAGACAGCCCAGAGCAACCTGGTCTGACCTCATGGGTGATCTTGCTTTGAGCAGGAGGTTGGAGTAGAGACAACCTGAGGTCCCTTCCAACCTGCATTTCCTTCTGATCCTAAGCTATATCCATATTGTTCCTTCTTTTGAAGGACCTCTCCAGAGCATCCAGGGAAGAGACACCAGCACACCACTCCAGACAGCAATTTCCTGGTTTTTTGAAGAGCAAATCTCACGCAGGTAAATCTGATATGGCCAAACAAGATGGTCTTTAAGTCCCTTCCAACCCAAGTTACTCCATGGTCCTATAGCACATGGAGATGTCCCAAAACATGTTGAAATGAAGAAGCCATGACACTAAATTATTCTCAGGGACAGTGGTTTGTTCCCCCATCTGGCAGCAAACATCTCTTTGCTCCATCCACTGTTGGAAAAGCCAAAAGGAACTTCAGCAGTGACCACCACCGGCACCGAATTCCCTCCTTGCACGGAGCCAGTTTGCAAACAGAACATCTAAAAAATCCTTTCCATTTCCTGGTCACCCTCAGGCCCCTCTACTTCTTAGCCAAACTCTTCATTTACAAAGAGCAGTGGCTATAACAAAACAAGTCTGGGTAACTCGGGGTCAGGCACTGCTATTTTTTGACACGTTTCCTGTGCTTGCAAGATCTTGGTGTGTTGTGTCTCCATCACCTCCTGCATCTCCACCCTGTGTTTGATGGGTGTGTGGTGCCAGATGCAGGGTGGCATAAACAAGCAGATCTCAGCTTGTTGAAGTAACTCACCCTTTTATTTTCTTTGACCTGGGGGCTACTTTTTTTGCGGTAAGAATAAAACAATAATTTCAGGGCAGAGGAAATTTTAATATCTCTCCTCCCAAAATAGCACTAGAGCAGAATGAAGATCTTGTAGCCTGAAGAACTTGGATGGGTGGAGAAGGAGATTTTTTATCACCATCATCATTTATTACTTAATTTTCCCTCCCCAGGTAAAAGTGGGAAACTTTTCAAACAGTCTCGTTTTATCCCTTTCTCATGCTATTCATAAATTTTTCAGTAAGAGGTCTGTAGGCAGCAAGTTCATTCTCTGAATGAACATCCATTGCCTGGAGGGCGGACTCCTCTGAAACAGTCATAGAATCCCATAAATACAACAGGATCCCATAAATCTGAGCAAAAATTCAAAAAAAATTCCAAAAAAAATTCCAAAAAAAAAAAGGAAGAAAAACAATTCTTATGAAGTACAGCAAGGGACTACCTTGTTTGTTTACCATGCAAGCACAGCACAATTCATGTTTTCTCTCCAAGAAATCAGAATAATTTCCTTAAAAGTGCTGTTACAGTAGGAAAATAGCTCCTTGATGCTACAGAGGGATAAGGAAAAAGCAAATTGAAAGCCCTAAAGGATGGATCCTTGGCTCTTAGGATGCTGAAAGTGGGATTTGTGAGTCATAGAGCTTTTCTGTTTGGTTGTATTTGCAGCTGCTGACTCTGGGTTTATTTCTGGCGTTGCCTTTGTCCAGTTAAACACCAGGGATGGAGACAGGTCTTCCCGGGGTTCCACCATCCTGGGAAGTCCTGCAGGATGGTTCCTTGGTGTGCACCAGGACATCAAAGCCATCCCACAGCCCACATTCCCAGCAGCCAACGTTTTCCGTGGGAAAGGGTTGTGCAGGTCCCAGTAGCACGGGATGTACCCCTCAATTTTTAAATAAAATTCAGCCTCCAGCCTCACTGAGCAACCATCAGCCCAGGGTGGGACGTTTAGGCATTCCTCATGCATGGATTGGGGAATAAAGGACCTCTCCAGGTGCACATCTCGGGGTGAACAGCTAATTTTGGCCTCTCTGTGTGTACGACATTGTTTTCTCCAGCATGGATTTGCTAAAAATAAACACGTACCCAGAGAAGAGGGAGTGCAGGCAGCTGTTCCCGTGGGCAGGTGCCAACGCTGAGGTACCCAAGCTGAAAACCCAGCGAGGAACAGCCCTGCCAGGTCACACGAGCACACTCAACCCAGACCTGGTGTTTGCTTCTGGACGAGATCTAGGCCAGGAGGACCCAGCAAGGAACACCAGCAGCAGCTTTCCCCTTCTTTCCAAACCACTCTGCTCCCCTCTCCCTCTCTTTGGGAATTGTTGTGGGTTTCATTCAGCTTTTGCAGCCCTCAAAACGTGCAACAATAGTGGGATAGCGAAGCTCAGGAAGCTGGGAGAGCAGGAACAATAGCTGATGTCATGTTCTTTCCCCTTCCACATCACTCCTTCTCCAGGAAGCCTGACCTCTCTGTTGGGTATTTTCCAGGTTGTTGACCTGAGTTTTCATCCCAAGGGAAATACAAGGCTGCAGGTCACAGCCTGGTGTGATGCACCAGTGGTGTGAAATGTCTCCCCTTGTTGGCTGAAAGAGTCTTGGGGGCAAAATGTCCTTAAATCCCATTTTAGGAAGATCCCTTTTCCCTCTTCTCTCCCACCATAGCCTTGCTGTGTTCCTGGTGCTTTGGAGTCCCTGGGCAGGCTCATGGAGATGAAGAAGTGATGGAAGAGAGGGGATGGAAGGAAGCAACACAGCGCCCAGATGTTAAGGATGGTGCCTGTTGCAGGAAAAGGATGCACTGTCAGGACATGTCTCCTTCCTTATGTGGGTGTTGGATTGTAGAGGGAGCTTGGGAAAGCCTTTTGGAAGCTGCTGCTTCATGGATTGGGATGGGACAACCAGCAGGAGCTCTGCAGGAGACTGCCCCACTCAGCAAATGACAAGATAAGCAGAAGGGATGCATTTTAGGAGCCTTCTAGAGGGAAGCCAAGGGTTTATAGCAATGGCATCCGCTTTTCCTTCCAGGCCTTCAGCTCCCGCTGCTGATGCTGCCTTAGCAAGCTCAAAGCATGTCCAGGGGCTCAAAAACCAGGGAGAGCTTGGGATTGGGATGGTGCCAACTCCTTGTCAGCACAACCCGTGCCGTGGAGACGTGTCCATACACGGAACCATCAGAACTTTATCAAGGCTAGCTAAAACGCTTCCCAGTGGCTGCAGGGCAGCTGGGTCATGGCCCAGCATATTTATTTATCTTGTCTTTGCTCTGTGGCAGCGAGCAAAGTCTAATTTGTTTTTTTGGGGAGAAAAGGAAAGAACACTTTGGAACGTGTTCTCACCTGCACCAGGTTAAAAGCCAGGTGGGAGTGAGAGCCCCCGATGCTCCTCATTGGATCGGGGTCCTTTGGGAAGGGAAAAGGAGTTTGCTCCGAGCAGCCCCATGTCTCCATCACACCCCAAAGCTGCAGATTTTGGGCTTTACGCTGCTCTTGGCAAATACTGGTGTAATTAAAATAAGATGCAGACAAGAGGTCTTATCCCACTCTCCACCGGGGACGAAGAGCCGGGGTGATTAACGGGGATGGACACGATGCAGGGAGCTCCTCACAGATTAGCACTGGGGGATGGGGATTAACGTTCGTGTCCTTCCTCCACAGCAAATTCAGTTTTCCTTAATGCTTATTCAACCTCTTGTCATGCCGTGGGGCAGCTCTTTCCTGCCCGTGGGGTTGGCTGGTGAGGCAGGAGGATGCAGGAGGAGCAGGATGTGTTCCCCTCAGCTAAGGGATGTGTGATTAATGGGTTTCCAGCCATGTGCCCCTCACGGTTCATTAAAGCCTGGCTCCGGATCCTTCCCTGTGTTGCGATGACCTCAGTCCTTTATAGATCCTTGGAGGTTTTCTGTGCAGGACCCAAATTCTCTGCTCCTGCTCCCTGGAAGCTGAGGGTGCTGGCTCAGTTTTTTGGCAATGGTGACACAGTAAAATAGGAAAAGACTGGGAAGACTAGGAAAGGGGTGTCAGAGGCCAGAAAAGGCTGGAATCTCCGGGATGAACAGGATAAGACAGAGGAGGCAAAACTCCCTGAATTTCTGGTGTAAAGAGAATAAAGGGTGTCTGTAAGGATGGTTGTGCTGGTACTGGGACACAGCCAGCACAGAGGTTGGAAAGGGGGGTTATTGTTTTGGGATAACAAGAAAAGGACCATGTGGGGTGCTGGTGACACCCCAGAGGGATGCCCAGATGGGGCTGTGGTGGTTTTGGGACGAGTGGGGTAAGGAATGATAACCGGGGAGGGGTCCCATGGGGGGGTGCAATGCTGGGGGGACNGACACCAGGGTACATCACCCCTCGGGGTTCTGGATGGGATCCCGGACACACCATCCCTCGGGGTTCTGCGGGATGTCGGGCGTCTCTGCGTCACCCCTCCCGGAGGGTTTTGTGTCACCCCTCCCCAAGGGTTTCAGGGGGTTCCAGGGGACTCCGTGTCACCCCTACCCGGGGTCCCAGGGGTCCCTTGTCCCCTTCCCTGGGGTCCCAGGGGGTCCCTTGTCCGCCCCTCCCTGGGACTCCCCGGCATCGGACGAGCCCACGCCCCATCTCGGGGGGGACA
>WAAG01006144.1:1877-24629 GCA_013390105.1 Tichodroma muraria
AAGCCTTTACCCAGAGCATCAAACTGCAATTGTGCCCTTTCTTCCCAATAAGCTTCCCTTTGAGTGCAGTGCAGGTTCTGAATGCTTGCCAAGATTCACTGATTCCCTCGCTTGGAATCTCTGTGCTAATCTATACCACAACAGAAAGTTGGCATAAAGATGAAGCACCATGGCCACCTTTCTAACAGTCTCATACTTTGCAGATTTTTATTTATTATCCAGATTGAACTAAAGGCTTAGTTTGTCATGATAGCCTTACCTTTTATGAAAAATAACTGCTGATACAAGAACTATAAAATCTCCTTAATGGCCTTTCCCATGAAGGTGATTAAACCTACTAAAATATGTTATACGTGTTTCTATTGTAAAGCATTTAATGTTGGGGTTTCTATTCTCCCTACAGAGAAGAGGAGCTTTTATATTTAACTTTCATTGAAGATGTAACAAATGAAATTCTTAAACTTGGGGTATTTTCTAACAGGTAGGTTACAGTTATTTTGTAATGCTATGTCAGAAACCCACAGACTCCATAAGTAAGGGAAGTAGTGATTAGTAATAATTTCTTTATACACACATATACACAGTTAGCCCTTGCTTTTGTTTTGTTTCTTCGTCTTTTTTGCTTTATGTAGGAAAGGGGAAGTAGGAAATACCCTTGGGTCATTGACTTTGATCTGCTGCTGTGTACCGTGAGATAAAAGCTTCTGTTAAAAACTGCCCTGGAACCCTAGGTGGAATAATACTAAGAACTCATTTTAGCCTGCAACATATGTTTTGCTGAATAAACTGAGTTACTCATCTTTTACACAACAGGTCCTTTGTCCACGTTCTGTCCTTCTTTCTGTTCCAATATGAATTCAGTCTTCAACATGGGTTGCAAGGGTTACATTCTCTTTCAGATAAAAGTTCACCAGCTGCTAAATCAGATTTTTTTTTTTCAATGATACTGGTTCTTTCTAATAAAGATCTCTCAATTTATGCAAAAAAATTTGCAGTATTTCTGTACATATACAGAATATATATACAGAATCTTAGCCCATTTTTAAAATTATGTATTCAAGGCAGTCTAATTTCATAATATTCTGATCTTGCTCTGGGTTGATTATGTTCCCAGCTCTTCTTCCTATTCTGTGCACTCTTATTTTTTTCTACTTAATGTCAAGGCTGTCAATGAAAATACTAAATACACCAAGTAAAAAAATGAATCTTCAAGAAATTTTGAGAGCAGTCTCCCTCTGGCTCTTTTGAAGTAATGTTTTCTTCCATTAGAACCCTTCTTGCATTTTTTAAAATATTTTCTCATGTAAACTAGGTTAAATTCACTTGACTTTCTGGAATTCTGTTCCAGTGACTGTGTATTTTGGTTGTCACAGAACACTTTCTTTACAGAATTTTTTTTCTCATTCGGCCTAAGGAATGGAAGAGAGCTCTCAGGACTGAAGACTTCTCTCTGCAGCTGGATTTTATTCCTTCTCTTTATTTATTCTAGTGTATAGCAGCCACTATGGTGCATCTAAGAGATTTTGGATACTTCAGCATGCCAGTAGAATCACCACTGGATTGTTGATTTCTCTCAGCACACAGGCCCAACAGATCAAACACACACGTAGTTGAGCTACAAGTGACCCCACGATTGCCATGTGCTGCCTGAAGCCAGGTCTGCCTGCTGAGCATGTGTCCAGTGGCTTGCTAACTACAGGTAGCCCTCTTTGTGACAGAGTAGAATTGAAACAGTCTTAGAGGTGCCACTCAGCTAAGAAATGAAAATAAAAACCTGTGGTCGTTCGGTTATGTGCATCTGGTAAAAGTTGTTTTTCCTCCTGTGAAATAATTTGATTTTTTATTTTTAGGGTTCTGGATGAACTGTTTGAGGGCCATATAGAAGAAAATAAGAACCGCCTTGACGAGGTATGTGCTGCCCTTATAATAGGGGCATAATCTCTGCATATGATTTAGGTGACATTTCCAAAGAGTAGAGCAAATGCACGGGTATATTTGAGGTAAAGGTAACCAGAATACTCAGTGGGGAGCCTCTCTCTCTCCATAATGAGATTTGCTCACTCATGGATCATGGCAGATCAGGAGTCACAGGTACAGTGACAAAGAATGGACAGAAGTCAATTCAGTTTGGTGACACTCAGCATTTAATTTCGTCACTTGACTGCAAGTAGCCTCCCTTTCCTTCTGTCAGAGTTAAGCCCTAAGTCTGAGCAGTGCTCACGTGCCACAGGGCTGGAGAAGTGTCACCCTTTTCTTCCTTCACCCCTTAGGGCAAAATGCGCCAGATGTTGGATGTGCTGAAATGTGACCTTGGCTGCTGCCAGGACGAGACAGAGCAAATCCATGCAGGCCAGGAAGCCTTGGACCCCCTGGATCTGCAGGAGTTTGATAAGATAGAAGAGCTTGGGTTTACCAGTAGAAGTCACAGGCTGAGTAAAGCTACAAAAAGTGAAGAATTCCTTGAGACCACAGACTTGTCACTAAAGGAACCAAACAAATGTCAATCACTGTCATGGAGCGAAAGGTCAAGGGAGACACAGAGCAGGGAGGACTCTTCAGAAGATACCACAGAAATTATGGATGCTGGGACAGAGTGCGATTTCTGTGATGTGGAATTTGAAGAACACCCAGACGCTTCACCCACCTGTGAGGCAGCTTTAAACTTGATTGCTTGTGACAGTGATTTGGAAGTCAATAAGGAACTTGATGAACTTGAGGAGGACTTTGCAGAATCCCTTCACATTTCAGATAACTATTCATAACTGTAACCAAAACTTTTAAACAGGGATAGAGCTCCTTCTGTGGTGAACTGCCATTTGTCAACCGGTAGTAAATTGTTCAGTTTATTTTCAGTTATTTCTGTTTAAATACTGCCAAGATCTCTCTAGCAGGATACTATTAATTGGGCATTAATCTCTGTGTAAATTAGACCTTAAAGAATAAATCAGAAGAATTTTGTATATTTTGCCTATAATCGTATAACTCAAAACAAACTTGAGAATATTAAAATTAGATATATATTTTTTAGACCTGTAAGTTATGAAATATTTATTGTTTTAAATAAATTAATTGATAGTGCAGTTGTGGTCCTGCTATAAAGATCTGAGATTTTGTAGTCAGCAAGAATTCAACAACTTAACATAAATTTAACATCAGTGTCCTCTTCCAGAATGGACAAACAGTTGCACCATGTAGTGTACTATGTTACCACTCGCAGAAGCCCACAAATGAGAAATCAAACTATTTCACAAGGAGAAAATCCAACTTCTATCAAATCTATGTAGATCAATGACTGTAGTTTTTTATTTTCAGTCCTTAACTGAATGAGACTGCTAAGTTCAATTTCCTGCACTGATGACAGCCATGGCATAACATTCTACATCAAGCTTTGGTTCTGGAAAAAGATTGAGTTGCTTACTGTTTGATGACTAGGACTATCTAGAAGACACATAAGGCTTTCCATTTGCTTTGTACAGCAAATGGAAAAGAGGTGGTGTATTTTCTGGTTAAAGTTTAAATTGAAGTTAGCACGTGCATTGCACGAAATCAACCCGAATGTGTTTGTATAATCAGAGCACAGCTGTTGCCTGACATTCCCATTGCTGCAGAATGAGCTCAACAGGTTCTGAGGAAATGCTGGCAAGTTACATTGTCTTGCTGTAAGTGAGGAACTAGAAGTCTTAGGAACCTGCAAAAAGCCTGTCACCTAATATCTCCTAGGGTCAGTTTTTAACCTCCTTCCTCCAAGGACAAGCCCAAGTTGTACCAGTTCTTACACAGCGACTGCCACCACCTGCCTCCCCTGTGCCTCGTGAGCATCGACCAAAGTCTGTGACTCCGTCGGCCGGATGACCCATTGCAGCTTCTGGTAGCTCCTGTAGACACAGACCACTGCTTCACTTGTGAAGTGTAAACTTTCAGACAAAAAAGAAATGTCAAAAAACAGCTAGAGGAAGCCAGTCAGAGAAAAACGTGTCTGGCAAAATCACAGCGCTACAGTGCAGAACACAATTCACAAAGAAAGCAAAAGGCACTTTCCTGGGTGCCTTGTCCACGATATTAAATTGCACTTACTGATAATGACAGGGGACCAGAGTTTATTTTAGCCATGTACATGTGGCTGGGCAGATGGGCACCAGCCTTTCATCTGCCACATTCAGTTGGCTGCCTTGTAAATCTGGCCTGCAGCATGAGTGCTCTGGCTCACTGAAAAGCTGGTGAGATAATGTGAGGACTTCTTCATCCCCCCCATCAGAGCCTGTCTTGTTGAAAAGATGTGGCCACAGGACTCAGTCAGTACAGTGCAGGGAGGGTTTGTCCTCAATCACAGGTGATCACAGACCTTCTCCTGTCCTCAGGGAAACTCCCTCTCCATTCCTTACCCCAGAGAGCTGAACAGAGGGGCTGCCCTAGGAAACTTGTTTCTACTTGAGGAATTCTGACACAGAGGGACTGGTACGAAAACTGAAGAGCGTGGTTAGATGCATCTATTGAGTGTAAAGCCTCTTTGCTCCTCAGACAGGACTTCACCCACTCTTGGGGCTCTCCGTTTCAAGTTCTCCATTCTTGGTCAATAATGGGAATTTAGGGGGGTTTTCCCTACCTATCTCTACACTTGTGACTTGTACATCATGAAAAACGTCGCTCAGCAAACTTCGGCTTCTTGTCAACATGAGTCTGATTAAAGATTAATAAGAATTTCACCTTCAAATTCTGTAAATGGAAAAATACTGTAGGAAAACACCACAGCAGTGAACCTCACAGAAAGGCACAAGTAATGACATTCTCATTTCCTGTAATACAAGTAATGCAAAAATAAATAAAAACAGTTCCTTGACCGCATTTCCTGTTGGTGAACTGTCTCAACATCAGTGGCGTTTTTTTCTGGGTAGATGCAATTTAAAAGAGGAAATAAATGGATTAAAAGAGACCTTTCACAAAGAGAGCACCTGTCTGCCTAGACCATAAGTGCGAACGTTTATAGGATCCACAGTGAAATGTCTGGTAAAGAACCAGAGAATCACACACTCCTGTATCCAGCAACCAGAGCAGTCAGTCCAGTCCACAGAACTAGTTTCTCTCATTGTACAGGCACTCCTATCAGATAGTGGGGAAAAAACATTCTAGATAAATGTTACCTATATAAAATCAGTTTATCTGATTCAGGCTGCCTTGGACTTAAGACTTTCTCTCTTCTGTTCACATTTACTTTAAGGTGGTGCTTAAAATATAAGTTGTTTAAAGACCTTGATATACAAGCCGGACCCACATCACTGATAAGATAAATCAAAACTGCAAGGTTTGGGGATTTTTTCTGAGGGTTTTAGTTGGTTGGGTTTGAATTTTTTTCTCTCACCACTTTGTGCTATACTCAAGTCTTGGCACAAGCAGTAGCAGAACAAGGCAGTCACACACCATTAAATATGTGAGTCCTTTAGATGTAACAAAGTTAGGAGCAGTCAGCAGCGGTGATCTGCGGCATAAAGACTTTTTTCTGCCCAGATTCATATGGGCCGTGAGTACATGCATCATAACATCAATGTTTTTTTCAAATAGACGAAAGCCTGCAAGTGTTACTTTGCTCTAACAAAATGGCCTCTTTAAAGCTACAGTTTTGTCATCACTGCTGTTTTTTTCAAAGGTAGGATTCTGTTTATTTACAAAGCAAAGTGGGGCTTTCAGTCATTTGAAGTAAAGATTAAGGGGATCAAAGAAAAAGGTGCTTACACGTCTTGGGGCTGACCAGAAAACAACAGCCTTCAAGCCATCCTTTTATCCTTGATCCACCCAGTGTCTAAATCTCCTACAGAGTTTTCATTTAGGCTTAGCTGCAGAATGACTTCATGATCTTGTTTCTCTGCATTTCTGTACACTTTATCATTTCTAGCTATGCAAGAGTAGTTGTAAGAATGATGCAGCTCAACTGACAGCATTTCATGATTCAACTACAAATGACTCCATCAGACAGTGGGAGAAAAGGACTTCTTTTTTCCTCAGCACTGTTTTGTGCAACATTTATGAGTAAGAGAACTAGAACATCAGCATAAATAAAAATTAAGCCCAGGAGTTTCATGTGTAGCTCCTAAGGCAGGCTGTTCCATTGTGGTGACAGCACAGTTTCTAACCAACAAGACATTTTAATGATGCCCTTTAGTGCACAACTACTGTTCCTGTGTCTGAGTACCTGGGAGAGGCAGCAGCCCCAGGCCACAGCCCAGGATAGGTAGAAATAGCAATGAAAAATGAATGCTAAGGAGAATACAGGAAGAAAGGACTGGCAAAAGGGAAATTGTAACCAATTCCATATTATAAAAAATGGTGAGACCTATTATTGGTTAGAGCACAGTTGAAGAGTAGAGATTTAGGTGCCACTTGCTAACATTGGCCTTCAAATGTATTTTAGAGCTCCCTCAAGTTTTCCACCTTTGTATCATAGTGCTTGTACTTGAGACCTAAAAATTTGCAGAGGGGGAAGAACCACAAAATTGAAACTTGAGGTCTACTTCAGAAAGCTACAGGAAAGTCCAGTATCCCACTTTAATTTTTGACCACCCAAGACACGAGCATACATCGATAAGCAAGTGCAGGGCACTGCAGCTGTGTGATGTCTCCAAAGCCACCAGCCCTTTTTCTCTGGCACTTCCCAGGCACTTAACCTGCTGTTCTCAAGAGCTGACACCTGGTATGTACACAGATTACAAGGAACAGAACAGCAACCAGTGGTTTTAATGAAAATCATTTCTCATTCTCCAAAACAACCAAACCAGATACAAGCAGTCCAATCTTCCTGTTTCCTTTAGCGAAATCTGCTTCATTCAGAAACAACCACCTTCAGTTTGTATTCCAGTAGTAAAACAAGTGATATGAAAACAGGTGAGCAGTAAATTAATCTGGCCCAGCCATTTCCCCAGCACGGGTCACAGCCAGTCAAAGGATCCAGTTTCAAAACCTGTAGCAGGTCGTGGGCCAGCGGAAGTTGAGCGTGTCACAGGGATAAAGCATCACTGGGACGGGAAAAGAAGAATCAGCAGTTGCCACTGGCGTGACAAATCATCTGAACTGTAGAGCACCCATAGCTCATCTCCATTTCAGCCACCTTAAAGAAAGCCTAGGAGGACTCCAGGGTGTGAGTCAGGCAGTTGAGTAGCAACAAGAATTGTTACTTCAAGTGAAGGGTACCAAAATTAAGGAAGACGTGTCAACTGTGCATGGGACTTTCTGTTCTCTGTAGAAAGCCTTCAGAGTAGCTGGGTTCCTAGTGGTACCTTTTAGCTCACCCACTAAGCTAGTTCTAGCTGACAGCAAGGGGCAGGAGGTGTGCCTGACAGCCAGGTAACAACACAAGAAACTTCACTTGCATTCGTCTTTGAAACCATGACACTGCCCTGCAAAAAGCATAGGCTCTCAACCCAGCACCACATTTTGGGCTGGAGGAATGCCAGACATCCCCACAGAGACCAGCACAGGCTGCTTCTGCTGCTGAGCCCTTGCTGCTCTTGTAGATCACAGGCTTCAGCACACACAGGTTCCCCTGCAATCCTTCTAGCCCTGTCTCACTGGGGGTATGAAATCGGACCTTGAGAAGGGCAAGGAAAGGCTACATAAATGGAGTAGGGAGGCCTCTGAAACCTGAGAAACTCGAACAGAGCCTCAAGCTGGCAGGCAACAGAGCTGTGCTGCCCATTCTCCTAGAGGACAGGCAGCGTGATCTGTAGCACGAGGTGCAGAGCTCTCTGCAGTTATCCCAAGAATTCAGCAAGCCCATAGGACTCCCCTTACAGTATCTGTGTGAGGGCTGCAGCATACCTTACATCTCACAGCAGCCAGAGACTGGTTCCAGATGAGTAACACAACTATGAGGTGACCCCATCTCCTCCCAGTATCCATTTCTCTCACTCAAAAGCATGCTCACATTCCAAAGAAGTGAAGCAATGTGTTAAAGGCCATCAGCTCTCCTGTCAGCCTGAGAATTCCTTGCAGGACCTCAGGGGTGTAGCCTCTCCAATCAGAAATTCAGCTCAGAGGCATTTGGCAGCCTGCTTTTTCCCAATGTTTGTCACAAATGAAACCAGAGACAGATAGCACAGGTTTCAAATCTGGCTATGAGGCTTTCCAAAAGCTGGGCACAACCATCTAAGATAACAGTGGATTGTAAGAAAAAGACAGAAAAGCTACTGAAGCTTTCATCTTGGTTTTCCCCTCCCCAGACACAAGCTTGCATAATGGCTACTCGCATCCCACTCAGACAGTTTTTAGCCTTATACAGGGAGTTTCAGCCCAAATGTCAGTCCTTAAAGGCCCTTGCTATGGCTTTCCATAGGGTGTGTTTTCTCCAGGGCTTCTCCTCACTATTTGAACATCGTAGAGTCTCTGTTCAAATCTCTTTATGGTGCTATCAGGTCTCCCCAAAGGGTTCTCAAGCACATCTCCCCAGCCAGCTCCTTGTTCCTCCCTTTACCTGAGGAAGCAGCTGGCATGTGAGAGCACAGCCCTGCCACAAAACACCCATGGTGCAGTCTCAGGCACGCTCCAGTAACAAAGCTGAGGGGCAGGTGAGTGGTAGGACGGGCCAGCCTGTGGCCAAAGTCACCTTCCCAAATATCAGGAAATTCAACCTGTAGTATTTGTGCAGCATTTCCAGAATGTCCATTACCCTCAGTTCTGCTTATTTGTCATTATTTAAACACCAGCATTGTGCAGAGGGATAAGGTTGGCCTTTTATCCTGAAAACAGGCTCAAATAGAGCATTTTATTTCCAGCTTGATGGCATATATACACTGAAAATGCTAAACTCACATGACAGCACTAAGGACGAATTTGCTCTCACTGCAGGGAGTGCATACACTCAGCAATGCTCCTTATTTTGGGTAGATTGAGGGTTTTTTGCAGTGCATCAAAGCTACTGCATCTGATACCTGTCATTTGGATTCCTGTTGCTGTTCTGGTTGAGCTAGAAACTTTTCTCATCAGCTCCCATAAGTTTCTCATGTACCAAGTCCTGGAGCTCTTGCCCAAGAAAGCTTCTGGCCAGATTTGGCAATCAAGCATCAAGTCACATCCCTGTCAGCCAGCTCTGGCTTCCAGAAATCTCTAATGGGGATTTTACAGTGGCTGGAAAGTAACAGTTCCAGTTTAAAACCATTTGGGATTAAAAGAGGAAATGAAATTTAGGTTTCCGAAGATACTTTTGTCAGAGGTCTAAAACCAGTATAAATAATAAGTGTGATCAAAACTTGTGAATGCTTTACCATGAGCCTCGGGTCCCAGGAAGTCCCATTTTCCTCTTCTGATTTTGAATCCATGTCTAATAAAAGCTTTGCTTACCCTGAACATCGCACAGGACATTCCCCAGGACTTGGGAACTGATCAGACCAGTGCAGATGATCTATGGTATGTAACTGTCGTGCCTTAAACTGATCAATGCCTTCAAATTCAGTGCACCTAGAAGACAAAATTTTAATTAAAAGCCTGATTGTTTCAGATGTATCTAGGTGGAAAACACTCTAGACATTTAGCAAAGACAAAGGAAATGCAATTGTCCAGTGTGAGACTGTAATGTCCAGTGTGCAATTCTTGCATTCACCTCACAAAGCCTCATGCTGTACCAGGTGTGCAGAGCAAGCTGTTGCATCATTTCCCTTTTTAACTCAATGCCAATTCTACAATGAAAATAGCTTCAGTGCTAGTTGTTGGCAGCAGCTCCAATGAGAGTAAGCATACTCTTATTCTGTTTCTTCTTAACTGTTTCTTCTTCACATGCTTTTGGAAAGGGTTCCCCAACTTTCAAAAGTTTTTAATCCCTCCTGCACTTAAATGTTAGAGGGAAACTGGAAGTTCAGTACCAAAAACAGCTTTAGAAAATGAAAAATAATTTGTGAAAAATTATGACAAGGCAGCAGGCACATGATTTTCCTGCCACAAAGATGACATCTATTAGTACTTGACAGCACAAGTTTTATACCCAGTACTTGCAGCAAATTAGAACAGGGATCACACCTTTGTGAATCGAAGGGAAAGTCCCAGCCTAGGTCTATACATGAAGTGTAAGTTCTTGGATTTTTCCTTTAATAATGGAACAATAAAAACTCGTAATTGCTTCAAATATTTATTTCCATGGCAAAAATAGACTATAATATATTCATTTCACATATATTACATTCAGTAATACAAGCTTTTCTGTCTATGAAACACAATTTATACATTGTTTTACAAACCAATTTCAGTTTTACAAGAATTAAAGCTGGTTTGATTATACATTTTTACAGTATTGGTGGCAAGACAGCAAAAAGTAGACATGTTAACCACTGTCTTAGTACTAGAAAATAACACTTCATGTTTGCTACTTCTAAACAAAGTCCCATTTAAATCCTTGCATACTGGCTCAAGTGAAAACTGAAGAAAATGGAGCCAGATCCTGTGTTCCTCTGACACTAAGGACTCAATCCTACAAAGCTGCTGATAGGATTTCAAACGCCTGTTTGCTTTAATGAATGAAGAGATTTCAGCAGTGTGCAGGAGTGTACATACTTGCTGATTTGCCAGGTAAAGCCTCTTAAATTTCCATCCAAGTCCTCCCAGAAAAGCCACAAAGGGGACAGATAAGTTGGGTATTTCAAAGCAATTTAAGCAAGTATCTTTGTAAAGAGCATACACAACTTGTCTGTCAGAATTATCCAGGATTAGCAAGGTGGATTTTACAGGGGTTTTTCTCCATCAAATTTCCTACCATTCTAAAAATTAATGGCATTTGCAATGTCTTTAAAGTATGTTAAAAGAAATTCTCCTAATTTTACCTAAATATTTCCAAATGGATAAACAGCATTTAATTCCCTTTATAAAAGTTAGGCACCTTCTGAAACTGCTCATAAAATTAATGATTTGGTAGTTTTGATTGCTGCATATCTGAACCAAAAGAACATTACAGTATCTACAGACTTGCTCTTTGACTTGCCACAGGCTGGATCTGTTGTAAACTCTGTTCATTAGATTCTTTACATTTGATTTCTATCTTCGTTCCATAAGTAGACCTAAAGAATACACTTCAACAAAACAAACACACTGGAGGTTATTCTTCACCACTGAATGCAGCATGATGTAGAAAATAGCAAAGAATAGAACCAAAGGCTATTTAGCAACAGTTTTTTTTTAAATGCTCATTGAAGTTAATCCTTTTTTTTCAGCCCAGTTAGACCTTTAAGTAACCTCTGATGCCAACAGAGTACACCAAGCTAGCTGGTCCCGAACAAGATCCTACTAAGAATATTTTTCATTAACCTCTCTTTTTACAGACATGTTTGCAAAACCAGTTAAAAGTTAAAGATTTTTTTCCCTTACCTTAACACACTATTACACTGTTTTAATGTCACTGTGTTGCAAATGCTGGACTGCAACAGAACTTCTCAGTACACAGTAAATTCCACATTTCAAGAGTCTCCTTGTTAGCCCAGCCTTAACTTGGTGCAATTCACACCAACTGTAAACACCTGGCTTCATTCAAAACATAGTTA
The DNA here is from genome assembly GCA_013390105.1 of Tichodroma muraria. Lineage (NCBI taxonomy): Eukaryota > Metazoa > Chordata > Aves > Passeriformes > Sittidae > Tichodroma > Tichodroma muraria. The sequence goes on from WAAG01006144.1 coordinate 13,385, forward strand.
GACTTCTGAATCATCTCACCTGCATCTATTAGAAGTTATCACTGCAAAATTGCAAGTATGCCTATCCCCCCTGCATTTTGTATCTGTAAAACCAGAGACTGTGGTTTGAAAAATCTGACCTTTAATAAGTAAACAGAAATTGAGCTGACAGATTGCATTCAATACATTTGGAAAGGAAGATATGTAAAAATAACAGAGCCTCTGAAAAAATATTTGGAGTTTAAAAAATCACATTTTAAAAAGCCAGTAAAAATAACACCTATGACTACATATGCACTTACCCTACCATGCCATGAAAAATATACCATATGACTCAAACCCTACTAGCAGCTCTACTTTGGATACAAAACGTTCCAAATCCTCCTCCAAATGCCTTCTGCCACTCCTCGAATCCTCACTCTTTATGTCCAAAATTTTGTACTTGCACAAGAGAATTTCTTTTGAACTCTCATCTACTTTTCCTTTGAATGCTGTACTTCACTGTATGCACATTCCTGCTGCATTCTTTTGGTTAATTCTTGTAATCTGTATTTAAATTTAAAGCAGACGTGCGTATTCGTGCTTCAAGGGCTCAAGCTTTCATTGGCAGTAAGCCCATTTTAATTCCTACGGTATCACGAAGAACTGCTGGAATTTTGCATCTTGCAGGCCTGGACTCTGGCTTTCCACAACTTTGCACTATCAGGAAAAAACCCAACCCTAAAAACTAAAGCACTGAGTTCTTAGCGACTGAAGCATTGATTCTGTTAAATAGATAATTTGAACTATTGAAACAGAATAATGGATTCACTGTTTTTAAGTCCAGGGATTTAGTAAGGCTATTGATATTAAAACCGAGGTCTCATTACACAGCTATGATAAACAACCCTGCAGTTTCCAAGTTTGGTCCAGAAGCCATCGAAATCTATGAGCCACTCAACTTTAACAGCTGCTCCAGCACAAAATATGCAGCAGCAGCAGGAGCAGCAGCCTCAGTCTTACTCATTAAATTTAAAGGAGCCATTTTGGAGAAAACTGCTCCAAGTGTTGCCCACTTTAATGAGATGTACAGGATTACAAGAGGAGCCAAGTGTAAAATGTCAAGAATCTTTTCCACTTTAGTAAAAATTTATTTTACTTTTATTTGTTATTACTGTATTTTACTTTCTTTTCCTAAATGTTGGTGATAACTTAGAGCAGCTTTTCATCCATAGAAATACAGGAACACTGCCTTGGGCATCTGCTTTGAATTAAATGCATTTCTACATATAAACTGTAGCACCCTGCACTTTTATTGTTCACTTGTGTGAAAGGTATTCCAATGAGAGAAATACTAAGGCATAAAACTTTTCCTGCTCTTCCTGGGAGAGGAGGAGCTGGAAAGGAGGGCACTGCTGTGCAGGCTGCAGAGGCTGTTCAAAACTCCCCTGTGCACCTCAGAGCTTCTCCCTCACTCAACAGGGCCAGGAAGGACCTGCAGCCTAAAGCTAACCCAGGTAAGCCAGTGACATCTCTGTAACAGACAGGGCTCTGACTCAGCTTCTTAGAGAAGAGGTTTTAGCCCAAGACTACAAAGATTCACTGGCCAAAAAAATCTGTCTCAGAGCAACCAAGAAAGAAATCAAATATGCAGAAGTCCTTACTACAGTTTGCATGTTCTTCTCCTGTCTCTTCATATAATTTGATCCTAGAAAGCATCTTCTACCTAGTCAACAAAGACCACCAAATCTCTCTTGACAGTATATAGCACCTTTATTTGTCCCTGAGAGCTCTGACATCCCTAGAGATCAGCATCATCTTTGCCATTTGCTGCAAGAATTCTTCATACAACTTTTCTTACAAAACAAACTCTGTTCAAATCTTGCATAATCATCTGATTTCATCCCCATAAAAACAGATACACATTTGGCAAAACTGGACAGGTTTTTAGAGAAATTTTAAGTTCTTTGACAAATCCACCTCTGACTCATACTGTGACTGGATTTGGAGAGTGGATATTATAACATCCAAAACTTCATGAAGCACCCAGCACAACTACATGTAAAAATGCATCCCTTTTCAAGGCTCAGAACAAAAGTGCTAAAAACTGAATTGTCTTTTATAAGTTAACTGAAAATCTAAACAATGATTTAACAAATAATTTTTTTAAAGAAGTTTGTGAAGTTTAATTTCATTTGGTATGTAGAAGAGAAACTGCTGATTTTCAAAGCTCATTTGGAGCCATATTCTTACAAACAAAAGCAATCCTACAGTGTTCAGTAGAAAAACTCACATAAAGTCAAGTCCAATAAGGTCAAGTCTATTACTGCAGAAACAGACTGCTGATGGACAGAACTGGAAGCTGAAGGGGAAGAGGTAGCAGTGTTACACTAAAAAAACCAAGACTGTGACTAACAGATTTGAGCACAACCACCTCTAAAAGTGAACACAACTTCTTTTAGCTAAAGAGAAAAATAAGCCAAAAGACGCGTTTCCTCACCCACCTCAGATAATCCCATAAATATTGGATAAAATTGCTTGTTATAACTGCTCCTTTCAGTGCCTCGCAGCTGATGTTCTGTCTCAGAAACTGCTGCTCGAAGTTCTGGTTGTCCATCATGCCATTAAAACTGCATTTTTCAGGTTACAAAGATCACAGTGCAAAGTTTAGAAAAGGAAAAGGTACAAGCTACATTTGAGAGCCTGCCCTCCCATTCAAAAGTATTTCTGCAGATAGAAGTGAGCTGTGGCAAAAATTAACAATCATTTTGAAACACAGCATGATACAAATAGCTAAGTATGTTTGCTTCTTTCAATACTTCTGTCAACACAGATGTGTCAGATTGGTATGTTTGCAAGGTTTATGTATAAAGAATCAGTCTTCAGTAACTGGTTTCCTCTGGACTTCCCGTTTTATATTTGGCGATTAATAATTCCTAGGCATTTTACCTAATAATAACATTTCTTTTCCCTATTCTGAAAAATTCAATCAAAATTATACTGAGAGTACAACAAGTCAGACTGCTTCCAAGCTGACCTGAAAGCACCAGATCAATATTGTGTACCTAAAAGTAATATATTTTGTATAAAATGACATATTAGCACAATGTCATTTGGACCATGTGTTTAACTTCGTGGAAACAGCTTATTAAAGAGGAAATTGAGGCAACCTATTTATAATTCTTAATTCGCATTTTGGGACACAACTATTGTTTTGAAGGGGGTTTAATAGTTTCCAAATCCTTGTTAGAGCTCAGAAAAATAACAACTTGAGCCCTAATAAACCTGACTTTTAGTTTCATTTCATTTCATTTCATTTCATTTCATTTCATTTCACTAAGCAGGTATCAAGGGAAATATACACTTAACCATGCCTGCAGATGGGTCTACTATAGGGTTTTATTTTAAAATTAAACCAGGTATCTAAAATCTATGGCTTAATTTGGAATAGGGATTTTCAACTCAGCATCTCAAAACACTTGGAAAGGCAGCTAAAGCCTCACTGTCCCCACTGAAAACCACGGAGGATTATTTAGGGATATCGTCATTTGACCAGCTCCAAGGGACAAAAAGGAAACTACAGTAGGCTGTACCTGCCTACTTCAGGTCCATGCCACAGCCACTGACTCAGCCACCTACACAGCTACTAAATTACCCACATCCCCAGGGTTTCCTCTAAGAGCTCCTGTTCTGCAAGTTCTCAAAATGTTCTTCATTGCAACGTTGCACAGCATTAGCAAAAATATGCTCTAGCACTAACAAAATAATCTGGAAGATTCTACAGAAACTTCCAGTGCTTTACTGGCTTTCTTGGCTGGGAAGATTAACATTTTGTTAAGGTCATCTTTGCACTGTGTAAACCAGCCATCATAGCTGCCACACCTCCTCCATTACGCTTCATGCAACCATTTCCACTTCACCACTCTGCACCTTCCTACTCCCATTTTGGTTCTCTCACTTCATCAACTTAAAAAGCTCTTCTTAAAATAACAGGTTAGTAATGGTATATTACCAAATGAAACAATGCATGATTATAGTCTTTATATTTAGCTACATAAATAACAGAGCAAAAAAAAGTGCTTAAAACATTTGCATCCACTTTGATTTCAGCCAGTAAAATCAAACTGTCTTCTAAATATATGAATAATACTGAATATGTAATTTCCCTCATCTATTTGTTTCCAATAACCTCATAGATACTTAAAATATTTCTCCCCTGCCCATTGCAGGTAAACATGCCTCCTCTCAAATGAAGGTTATCAACAGTTACCATAATCTTTCACTTGTCTGTTCTATTACATGGCACTATAACTAACTTCCAACAACTTCCCTAGGACTTCCTGCGTGATTTTTGAAAAATTGATTCAGACATTGTCATTCTTCTCCTCTGAAAATATTGTTATGTTTAAAAAGTTTTCTGTTGTGGTGGTTCATTTTCTTTTTAATTTAAAAATCCCAAATATAAAAATAACTGTCCTTAAAGCAACAGCTTAAAATATCTAAGAGCTGCTAATTTTGCTAAGTAAACCAGAGGAAACCAAATGTTCATTTTAAAAAATATAGATGTATTGTTCTAAATATAAAATTGAAAGCAGAATCAAACTGCGTAAGACCTTGACATTCCCAAGGGGCAGCATTCTGACCCCATGTGCACCTACAGATTTTAGTTTTTGCACAGTCAACAATTATGTTTCAAAACATAATGTTAGTAAAATTGTACTATGTACCTCCATTCCATAAGATACTTATTTTGCTCAGAGTAACACCACTCTAAAGAATGTGTGCAAGTACTACAGACCAGTACAAGTAAAAATAATTCCTAAATGTGACTGTGGCTGAACATGGGAAGAATTCAGCCCAGTGGAGACCCTGCTGTGCAGGGACTGTTACACTGACTCGCATTTAACAGTCACATGGCAGCCCTAAATGGTAACTCTGTGATTCATCACATGAAGAAAAAAAAACAAAACAGTGAGAGCAGGTCTGGACAACTCTGATTTTCTTTTTGTAAACTCTTGCAGAGTCTCTTGGGAAGTGGCAGGGATTAGATAAGTCTAGAACTTTTGAGGAACTGAATGAGAACACCATAGACGAAAGTGTACTGTGAAAGAGTCTGCACCATCATCATTCTCTGCTGCCTCAACATATCCAGCACTCGTGGGATGTCCAGCATCTGGAAGAGGAGAACAAAACATTATAAGTGAATGGTGAGCAAGGAAACTGGCTTGCACTTTCCCAGCAGGAGGTTCAGAGCAGTACCTTAGTGATCTAAGGACAGAATCAGCTGTTCTGACTTTAGCTCTGACAATTCATTGCCCATGCCTGCAGTATGGACTGCACTACACCACTGATCATCTGGGAAACATGCATAATGGTAAAGTTATCTAACTCATGGGGTATTGCTCTTCACAAATCTAATGGCCGAAAAGGTCTGTCACAGTGTTAAGAGAGGGATGCACAATGAAACAAACTTGTTGAGTTTCAGTTGACATATTATTTTATTAATGAACATTTTATAGCTGTCTACTTCTGGACAGAATTTGATAGGACTGATTTCATCCTATTAAACTACCACTTTGTCCTCTACTGAGACTGGTACTGCAAATACACAGCACTTAGGAACAAAATAATAACAAGTACAGTGACTGGCTAAAAAGTACGTTCTTGAATCTTTTCCATTCTAATTAAGGCAAGGAGCGGAAAAGTCAGGATGAAATTCTGAAATATGCTCAGTGGCCTAGGGCATATCTTGCTCCACTCAATGACTCAACATCTTAGCGAGTCAAGAATCCAAATGAGCATTCCAGTGCCTGGTGTGCGTGTGGGCAGCTCTAAACAATTATTAACTCCTGCTGAATTCCCAAGAGCCATTTCAAGGACAGTTGTAAGGCCTCTCCCAACGGCTGCTCAGATGAACATCCGTAACATATTTTAGGCAGGTTATTCGCACTTCCATTACCTGACACGGTTTAGGGCACAAGAAGGAAGAGGAGCTGACCTCATTGTGCTCCAGGCACGCGATCATGATCTCTGCCAGTATGACCACCCCCGTGCGTCCCACCCCCGCACTGCAGTGCACCAGCAGCGGAGGATTGGAGCTTTTAGGGTCTGCTGTGCTGTTCGTATGGCGCCGCACCGACTGTATCTCCTCCAAGTACGCTGTTGAGTCCAACAAGGTAAGAATAGTTAATTTAGGAGATGAAGCCCCATAAGCCGTGTTATTATGCTGTATGACCACCAGAAAGCAGTAACTTAACAATCGACCCGGCCACAGAAAAATGACACATTGTATAAATCACAGGTCATACCCCAGATCTATAAGGATCATCTAACTTTTGCAAGGATTTCCTTGCCTTGTTCTCCTGTTCCAGCTAAAGACGGCTTGTGGCCATCTTGCTACTGCTGCAACACACTCAAATGTGTAGTATGGGGTGCAATTATGTTTTATTCTATATGGCTTATGGTAAATTATTTGCTTTATACAGAAGGAGTTACTTTAATAAACTGTCAAGTATATTCCTGCAAAAAATGTAATTCAGTAGTTTGAATTATATTTATGTAATATAATAATATATTATAATTGAATAATATAGTCAGTATAATTCAGTATCTCTTGCTGGTGTGAAGAAACCTTTTACAATGGAATGCTTGGCATACTTATCAAAAGTTACTTCACATAGAGCAGCCATTTTAGAAGGTATTAAAGAAACACCACAAACCACACCCCAAGACAAAGCTATCAAGAACAACTTACATAAAAATCCCTTTAAATCTTCTGGACAGCCATGCTCTGGCCAGTCAGTATACTGCAAATGCCAAACGGTTCTCTCCTGTCCTGTGAGAAGGTGTTTAATCTTCAAACCTGTAGTTGCATAGCAGCCTGAGTCGGTGCGGAATCGAGTGGTAATCTTAAATCTTCCATATGTCACAGTGTTGTGTCTTGAACCAAGACGTGGCCAGTATCTGAAGCTTTTTTCTCTCCCACTCTCCTTAAAAGTAGAACACTTGCTTAACAAGAAACCTAAGAACATTCATACAACTAATGTTCCTGTAGTAACAGCTGTCTCTCTCCTCTACTAAGCAGTACCAGCCTGTTACAGCCTCTTACTGAGAAAACCAACTTGCCAGCAGAGTGAGTTTGCAAATTCATTTTTCTGCCAAAAGAAAGGGGTCACTAGAAACTTATCTTTGATTGGTCTTTTTGTTGGACCCAAGATCCCCTTCCTCTAACAGATTATAAAAAAAGTAATGGTGGAATTTCTGGGAGAATCCTGACTCAATTAATACTCACTTCCTCTGCCGTCACCATGGCTATGATTGCAATCCCTTGTTCCCAGATCATCTGCCAGAAATCCTGACATGTATTTTGCAAAGGGCCCTGTGTGGCAATGTAATCCCACTCTATGCCACCAACAGAGATCTGTAGAAAGAAAGACATTAGATTAGTAACTATTGAAAACCCTCTCCCCAGTTCTAATGTCAGCCATTTGAAGATGCAAAATGAAAAAAGAGTGCAACACCACAGAAGTAGAAGCCCATTGTGAGTTGTATCTGCCCCATTTTTTATCTGCCATCTTGTCACATTAGATGCAGAAGTGTACAATTGTATAGGTTCATAGCTAAAAAAATGTATTTTATATCATAAGCATCATGTAAAACTGAGAAAACAAGATTGTATTTCTCTTTTATGAATTTAAGGTGTTTTAGCAAATTCAGGTTTAGAGATGCTTTCATAGTCTGGTGGTATAAATATTACTACAGTACAAGCTATTTCCTAAAAAAATATTACCTTGCTTGGGAAGGGTCAACATTTGTGAATGAAGCAGAGAAACTATAATGCCATGTAAGTATACAAACAGATTTATTAAAAAAAGACAGCAACACAACTACAAGTGCTGCTTTGACAATCTCAACTCTTCAGAATGAAGCCAACTCTACTTGCATTTAGAGCAGATAAATATACTGAAAAATGAATGAACTGCCTTCTGGGTTCTTGAAGTCACCCTTCAAATTCTTTTAAACAGAGCTTAAGGAGTTACAGATGGGGAAAGAGGGCAGCTGAAGGTTTTGAAAAAGCCAATTTCCCCCTGGTTCTGGCAGTTCCTCCAACCATCCAAAAAAGCTTAAGCTAGGAGCCAGCTTACTGCCCACTGTGGATACAGTCTGAGAGTACAGGAAAAGAAGAAACAATGACTGTCACTGCAGCTCAAAAATATCATAGTCATTGCAGAGGACCCCAGTTTGTTTTAAACCTCCTTAGCTCTGGGAAGAATGGACATGCCTTTTGTTAGCAGCAATCCCCAGAGAGGGAACACAGAGACCAGACAGCAGATCAAATCAGCACAGAAGCAAAATGCAGATTCCTCCAATAATTAACCCTCCATTAATCTAGGTGATTAGAAAAACAGGTTCCTGCTTTCCCCAAAGAAACCTCTGGAGGAGAAAATAGACAGAGAAATGGAGGGATTGTCACTCGTCTTACCAAACCAAAATTGATAGCCAAACGGATTTCTAGTTACCACATGAACTGGGAAATTTTTCTCCAAGAGTATTTCTCTCACCTTGATATGAGATGCATTGATGTAACCCGTGTTATTTTCTTTGGTTGGGACCAGCTCTACTCTGGTATCATCGTAAGGAAGGACGTCCTGGAACCTGTTTCTCTCAGCATTTTCAGGCAGCCGAGCTATTGAGCACTCGCCATCCATCAGCCTTTTCTTCTGAACGCGCTCGTATTCCGTGAACACCATCCCCTGCTCCAAGCGCTGCTCCAGGACTTTGCACTGCAAGGCAGAGCACACGTAACCAAAGTCACGTTCTGAGGTGAGTCCATTTTAACAGAGAATTCATGAAGGATAGAATGTATGTGCTTTCTTCTCCTACATACTTCTTCAATGCTTCTCCAGCTATTAATGTTTCCACAAACATACCAGAATAAAGTAGAGGCAACCCTAACCCGCAGGAATTTTGTTCAAGTGAAAATTAAGCAGCCTGTTATACTTCACTAGGTCACAAAGATTTATGTGGATACTGCACGTAAAGGAAAAATTACTTCATAGTTTCTGTAAAGACAGCTCACCTGGGGAGAAAAAAATTGGCCAACCAGACAGCTATGCCACACTGCATACTGCTTCAAATACCTTTGATCCACCTGCTCAATATAGCAGCTAGATGACATCATTTGAAAGGTCTCCTTTAACATTAAAATAATAAAAAACCACAAAAATAATAAAAACCGCCACAAACTTAGTTATTTGGATGGAGAAAAAGTAAATTTTGCCTACCGCAGGAAAGCTGCCTTAGAAACTTGCTGCAGTTAAAGTATAAACCCAGAATTTTTTCTAATAGTATAATTCAATCTTTTTTATTTAATGAACTGCTCCCTCCTCGCCTTTATTCTTTTGGAACCAAGTTGTTTCTGAATCATAAGACACTTCTGGAATTTCTGCATCTCTTTGTCAACAATAAGGAGGAATAATATGTAAGATTTCAGGCAGAATATTTCATCTATGTCACATGTCCCCAGATTCTTACAGCAACTGCTCTGTAGTATCACGTCATAGAAGTGTCTTATATCAAGTAAGTATGCCAAATATTGCAGAGGAAGGTGTAAACTTCCATCATATGCAATTTGCACACCAATACATCAACTGTACAAACTCCTTTATTATCTTTAGGCTAAATTCACATATTTAAACTGATAATTACGTGAAGCTGAGCAATGAAACAGGCACTGAATCAACACTAAACTTATCTTCTAAAATACCTGCACTCCGGACTTCTTATGTCACATATCTACTTTGCATTGCCTCTTCTCAACTATTTTAGGAACTACTCCCATTTCACAGTAATTATTCTACCTCTATGTGACTGCCTGAAGAGAAAGTGTGGTGACATAACTTTGTCATAACTTGACTTTATGGTTTCTTCTCTGCCACAATGCTTTGGGCTGAATACAAACACAGCTGCATCCAGTAGAGGTCAATCCAGAAAGAGACGATGGCTCTAGGTAAGAGGAAATAACCAACACAGGTACTAAACCTGTATCTCAGTTACACTATGTCAATTTTTGTCCCTTAGCATCTTAAGCAATGTATATGTAGTTCAACACAATTTTTACTGAGTGATTTGCAATTAATTTTCTTGGTCTGTTTATTTAAACTGCAGGTGGTGAGAGCAGGACTATTCCTTCAGGTTCTAATCCCTAGATTAGATCCCTAATGACCAGAAACAAAATTGAGCTAGAGGGGACCTGCAGCTGAGGATGCCCAACCATGCTCAGAATCGGATTCTGCAGAGACCACTGGGTGCAGAATGGCCAATAACCACTGTAGAGTTTGGTGTATCTAGTTGCTCCCTGGTCAGATGTGTGATGGCAGCACTGCTCTTCATAGCCCATCACAGCCTGAATATTGACTGTATTCCACTTCTTTAATGATATATGAGACAGGCTGAAGCAGATTCACTGATGTTTTTTATCCTGACACAAGCTGATGGAGTCTTATATTCCTCAAAGAATGACCCTCAAATTCTAGAACCTGATGCCCTCTCTTTGATTGGACATTTTTACTGAGTTTAAAATTTCAGCAGATCAAACAAGTTCCCTTTATATTTTATGCACCCTACCTGAAGACAACAGATAAATACAATCTGCACAAGTCGTATTCTGGGGATGAAATTTAACTGCAAAACTTACTCTAAACACCATATGAATTACTAATAATTGCAAATAAAATCAATCTCACACTCAGAATTTTAAGTTTCACTCCTTTTCACTCTGGAAAACCCAAAATTAAGAAAGAAAACAGGATGAGTTGCACAAAAATATCTCAGTAGGTACTAGTTAATTCGGTTCCTGTGTGTTCAAAGGGTAAACTACAGTTTAATCACTGTCATTTTAAAGAAAAATCTGAGTTACACCCAATACTTCTAGCAATGACTTGTCAATCAGGAATCTTTTTATTTTGTTTCTATTGTCAGCATTTGAGTTGCCTTAATATGAAGCATTTTACAGTCAATAAAATGTACCATCCATAATCATGTAATTTTGAAAACTTGCTAATATAAATCAAGCATTAAAAAACTTCAACATACTCGTTCATCATTTGTTGCTCTTGTTGATTCTTCCTTTCCCTCATCTGGCAGAGGCATTCTAGTCAGTGCCAGTCCATTTAGAGCAGCAAGCTTCAGAGGCCCCATTTTTTTTGCATCATTTTTATTCTTTTTCATACCCTGCAAAAGAAAAGCTAAAACTTATAAATGTTGTCAAATATCTGATGAAGTTATA
>WAAG01006147.1:0-13776 GCA_013390105.1 Tichodroma muraria
TATGATTCTATGATTCTATGAGATTTAGACTAGATATAAGGGAGAAATATTTCATGGTAAGGGTGGTGAAACACTGGCACAGGTTTCCCAGGGAGGTGGTAGATGCCCCATTGCTGGAAATGTTCAAGACCAGGTTGGACAGGTCTCTGAGCTACCTGATAGAGTTGAAGATGTCCCTGCTTATTGCAGGGGTCTTGGGCTACAGGATCTTTAAAGATTCTTCACAAACCAAATCTTTTTATGATGCTACAAATAGCAGGAATAGGGTGGGAAAGCTGTAAATGTAATGTACAAATATCCATAGACATTGCACCCTGAGCATTGCTGGAATTGATAGTATAGAGTGATTTCCTTTTTCATGCATTAATGTTTTACAAAACACTCATTTTATGACTCCTACTTCACAGAGCTGCTTGCTCCCTTAAGGTAACATCTCAAGAAAGGTCCTGTCACAGCTTGTGATTGAAGGAGGGAAGCTTGTTTTAGGAAGGATGAAGCCAAAATTCTAGAAGGTGGTTGAGAATTTTCATTGCTTCAAAGAGAGAGAGAGTTTTACTGGTGAAAGAAAAACACAGCAAATCTGTGAACAGATATATATCTAGAAATCCCTTATTTTCTGAACACAGCCCCTTACAGGAACATGCATGGCCACTCCAAGTGGAAGACAGCACCTGTATTTGCTTGTTTTGCTTGTTTCTGTGTCATCACTTCTAGCCTTCAGGCAACTTCTACCCTCTTTTGCTTTAACTACTGCTGCTACTGAGTCCTTGCACTACTCAGCTGCTCACAGGCCAGCTTCTGGGAGCACCACTATCATGTGCCTCTTCCAGAGTGCTTCTCACAACTTTATGCATGTCTTTCTGTGTACATGTTTGTCCATCTGCTGCATTTCACATAGCTATGTTGAGAGAAACTAAACTATGTTTCAAGAGGGGGAAAAGCTGTTTTAGATTGGTAGTACTGTGCCTCTACTTTCACAGGGCAGTTACTGCCTCGTTGGTATGTAGACAAATGGGGCAGGGGGAAGTTTCTGGGATTCTACTCCTCTAAATTACTAACTAATTTCTTTTCCCAAATTTTTTCCTAGTTGTCTGAGTCCCTCTGGCTCTAGGCAGTCAGGAGCTTTAACTGAAGTGTGCTTTTACCCTTGTAGTGGTTTGACCCTGGCTGGATGCCAGGCACCCACCAAAGGCACTCTCACTCCTCTCCAACAATGGATAGAGAAGAGAAAATATAAAAAAAGTTGAGATCTCAACATGAGTTGAGAGATCTCAACATGAGTTGAGATCAGGACTGGGAGAGATCACTCACCAAATACTGTCACAGGCAAAACTGACTCAGCTTGAGGATATTTGATAATTGAATTTATTACTAGCAAAATCAGAGCAGGATAATGAGAAATAAACTAAGTATTAAAAACCATCTTCCCCTCCTCTCCCCCTGCCCCTTCACAGTTGTCTCTTTCCCCAGAGGAATAGGGAGGCAGGGAATGGGGGTCAGTTCATCTCACATTGTTTCAGCTGCTGCTCAGGGACAGGAGATGTTTCCCTGCTCCAGTGTGGCATCCCTCTCACTGGAGACAGTTCTCCACAAACTGCTGTAACATGGGTCATTCTTACACAGGGTGCAGTCCTTCAGGCACAGTCTGCTCCAGCATGGGCCCCCCACACGGTCACAAGTCTTACCAGGAAATCTGCTCCAGCAACTCTCTCCATGGATCTGCAGGTCCCTGTCAGGAGCCTGTTCCAGCATTGGCCTCCCAGTGGATCCCAGCCTCCTCCAGGCATCCACCCGCTCCAGCATGGGGCTCCTCCACGGGCTGTGGGTGGATCTCTGCATCCCCCGTGGATCCCATGGGCTGCAGGGGCACAGCTGCTTCACCATGGAACCATGGGCTGCACCATGGGCTGCAGGGGAATCTCAGCTCCAGCCCTTGAAGTGCCTCCTGCACCTCCTTCCCCACTGACCTAGATGTCTGAGGAGTTGTTCCTCTCTTATGTTCTCATCCCACTCTTCTCTGGCTGCAATTGCATCTGCACAGTAACATTTTTTTTCCCCTTCTAAAATATGTTATCACAGAGGCATTACTATAATTATTGTCTGTCTCAGCCCTGACCGGTGGCAGGTCCATCCTGGAGCCATTTGGCACTTCCTCTGTTGGACATGGGGCCAGTCTTGCAGTCCCCCCCCACCAAAGCCTGTCCACACAAACCCAATACAATCCTCTCCTGCTACTCTCTTTTCCTTTGTGTGAAGCAGCTGAGCATCCATCAGAGCTGAGGTCCCTTCCTCAGTTAAAGTGCTGTTCTCCTCTGTGCTGTTAATATTTCTGTGACTTAGACAAGCTGAAGGACTGAGAGGGAAAACAAGGAGCACCGCCCACACCACAGCTTGCAGTGTGACCTGCAGGGAACGAGACAAGACATCCCTGTGCACAAAGACAGTTTCTACACGTCAGATCTAGAAAGGACATGATTTCTTGTAAAGGCAAGGCATGCAGAGGAGAGATAAATTTTATTAGCTAAGGCAAAAAACAGGCAAGTTCTTGTATGCATGTCTACACAAAGAATATATATGCATGTGAGGGAAATATCAGTGATAAAAAGTTGGAAAGCCAAAGGAAAGCATGCCACTTTCCAGGAACTCCAACTAATGGCATTTCCTGATACGGCCATCTGCAGGGGCTTGTGGAAGAAGGCAGCTTACTACACTGCAGGTGGCTGGGCAAAGTCCAGGGAACATCTCACTCCCAGCTGATGTGCAGGAGGGAAGAGCTTGGCTATGATTCCTGCAGCTCTGCGGGAAGCTTCCAACTGGTGCTCTTAGAGACTGATGTCCTTTAAGTTAGGACTCAGCAGTCCCATCCAGACTTACAAATGTGTAAGTACCTAGACAGGAATGATTTCCCTGGAGAGTCTGCTCCTCTGGTGTGTGAGAAACAACATTTCAGTGGTTCCTTCCAGCTGTTGGAGGCTTTACTGACCTGAAAACCACTGTTTTCCAGATGTCAAAGAGAATTTGTGAAGAAAATGCGAAAACTTTCTTAAACTGAATTAAGTGAGCAGAGTTGTCTTGTCCAGATGAAAAGCCTGAAAGAAAAGCAACACAGAGTTTCAAGGGACTGTGTACTGTCAAGAATACAGTTATCTTGAAGGTGGGCATGGATCTCCAGTGTCCATGTAAGAGTGGAACAGTTTTCTGGGCATGTTGCTCTCTCGAGTGCAGCCAATGAAAGCAAGAAGACAGTTGATGAGGTGCTGCCAGGTGAGAGTGGAGCTCCTTGGGGACATTGTTTCAATTTGCTAAGGGCTGCCAGAGGATGAGACTCCCAGATGGAATGGAAGATGGAGAGCTCTTAATTTCTGTGCTTTACATAAAGCCACCACCATTTTCCCAGGTATGTGCATGCTTATTTGGGAGATTTCATTGTTCAGTGTGTGAAGTTCTGGCACCGATGGCTTATGAGGGAAGACAGAAACCCCAAATTCATGATGTGGGCACCAGCACTGCCTGGAGGTAACTTGCTTCTGCCTTAAGAGGATCTACCTCAAGGGCCTCACACAGGCAGAACGGGGCAGGAAGGGAATGTGTGAACTCCTGGGTGAGGAGGCCACCCTCTGCAGATGGGGATGGGCCAGGGTGTTTCAGTGCTTATGCTGAGGCAATGGCACTGCAACCGTATGAGGGTGAGCAGCTGCACTGGGGCTGCTGGGGTGAGGTGTAAACTCAGCTCCGGTCCTCCAGAGGCTGATTTTGGTGGATTTTCAACATGTCCTTGAAAGCAGATGCATGCCCACACACATTGTGGAACCCCAGCCCCAGCCCCGGCATCCTGTCTTACAAAGGCAGCTTGGGGACAGAGCAGCTGGAACACCCCACATGGAGATGTGCTGTGATGTCTTCTGGGGACTGAGCAACAAGCCAAAAACCAGCCTTTACATTCAGTTGTCTGCTGTGTGCTGCCATTAATCCACTTCAGTTTATTTGGCAGCAGCGATCAGAATGAATTAATTTGGGATTTTTCAGGCCGTTGAATGTTTTTCCTCAGGCAGCTTTCTGTTGAGTGCTGGGCTTTGGGGATTAGCTGCTATTTAAAGCAGCAGTGTGTGAACTTTCCTGATGGCTTGTGCTCTGTCTGTCCAACTGAGACAGAGGAAGAAGTGATGCATGTGGGTGCTAGTCACTGCTCTGCCTTGGCTCCTCCATCCCCAGTGGGATTGATCTCGTTGTGTTTCTAGGATTTAGGCTTTCAAATCTTCCTGTGTGCTGGGGTCTGCTGTGTGGCAGCTAATGTTATGCTAGAGTCCTGTACGGTCTTGGTCTCTCCAGGAAGGGAGGATACTTGACAGACACTTCTTTAGGGCTAAAACAGCTGTTTTTTGCTGTTTGCTTCTTGATGGAGACAGTTCTATCTGCTGCTTCTACTTGCAGAGCTGCCCCAGGGGGCCAGTCTTTGGTGCTGGAAGTAAAGCAGCTAAATAGAAAGAGCGAGCTATGAAAAAGTGGCAGGGGAGTTTGAGAAGTGGTGCAGGGACATGAGGAGCTGCTGTGTGAGAGAGAGAAGCTGTTCAGAGCAGAAGCAGGAGCCTGTGTCCAGGGATCTGAATGAATGCCCTCTCCCCAGACCAGCACCAGTGTGGGCAGGAGGGTCCACAGCAGCAGCAGCAGCAGCAGCAGCAGCACATGTTGAACCGTTTCGCTGCCTGCCTGAGCATTTAAGCACGCCGTTCATACCTTTCATACCTGGATGTCCGTACATCATTCTAACAGATTCTTTGATTTGGGTGCACACAGTAAGGGTCACTGGAGTCTGTGAGAAGAGCCTGGAGTCTGGAAATCACTTGCTGAAAGGCAGGTGCTTAAAATCTCACATAGGTGCTGAGATCCCCAGCCTGGCTTTCATTTGGGCGAAAACTATCCCAGAGGCTTTCATAGCAACCATTTGGAAACAAAACAACAGAACTACCCAGTAGGCTTGTGTGACTGACATCAAGTTTTCAGTTTCTTTTTATGTCCAGCTTCAGTTTCCCCCCTTTTTATATCACAAAGTAGCTTCCACTTTGCTTTGCAGTGAGAATTTAAAGGGAGAGCCAGGATGAAAAATATAGTAGGTGTAGTGGGTTTTCTGGTCTTGATCTTGTGAATGCGCTTGTCTGAGGTGCTGCAACACAAGGTCTGTGAGATCCACAGAGAAGGCTGTGTTTGACCACAATTGGCCCAAACTTGCAGTGGCCAGAACCTGGCCATCAATCCTGTGTTCAGAAGCTATAGCTCCATTTCCTCCAGCAGCTGTAGGAGCAAGCCTTGTACCAATCCCTGAACAAACTTATCTTTTGACCTTACCAGTAACCTGTGGTTTAGAAACATGAATCTGCTTTTTGAAACCTGTATATAAAAATCAGTGCTCGTCCCACACCTTCCTATTTTCAAACTATGAATTTTTAACTGGACAGAAGTATAGGTCTGTGACAAAAAAGATAGAAGCTAGAACTGTCCTGGTGACTGATTTTGTATTTGCAAGTTACTATAGAAAACTTTTCAATCCAGAAATAATTTAGCTGGCACTTGTTTAAATTGGATTCTCTGAAAATAGCATGAGTTATTTTAGAAATCTTTTCTGCCTTGAGCTTCTTAGTACCTATTAGGAAATTTTAAGTGTGAATTCACTATGCTGAAAGAATAATGGAGAACTCAGAGAAACCAGTTCTGTGTGGGATGCTTAAAGCATTTACATATTTTGAAAAGATTATTTCCCAAATAAGAAACTTAGAGTTGGAAGTGATTGTAATGTGAAATTCCTGCTGTTAAAAGATATAGAGGGGGAAATGTGGAGAGCTGGAGTCATGTATGTGTTCTGGATTATGGTTAAGGGTTTATGTGTGCACTCTTCCAGACTTCTGCTATAGCATTATTAATATCCATTCATATGTAGCAGATTTATAAGTTATTCACTCAAAGAGTCGGTTTCTGTGATCTGAGAACTTCACATGGAGATACTAAACTAAGTTTTGACAACTCAAAACAAATAGTGTTATTTGTCATTATATAGCTGGTTTTATTGTTTCTCTTCTTGTACATTGGAGGAAATTTTCCTTTCAGTGGGAAAGTTACCACTGGTTCCCCAGCAAGGAGAAAAACCCTTTGCCTGTGCCTTTATTTTGGATGGAGAAGTGTGTGCTACAGAAAGCCACATGATACTGGATGGGAATGCAGAGGGGTGAGCTTCTGTCAGATATGGCTTTGGCCACCCTGCTTCCCCCTAGGAACCCTGTGATTTTGGAAATGTTAATATTTGCTTCTCTCTGAAAACCTCAAGTAGCCTCAGGATCCCCAGCTGATCTGGTGAAGGAGTCTGGGAGGAAGGGAGTGGGATAGTTGTGTTACAGGCTGGAACATCAGCAGTTTGCAGGAGTATTTGTGTAAGCTTCTGGGAGCTGTTCTGAAAATAAGGAACTACTGGGTAGTAGGGATGATAAAACTAGTGCCTATTTTCTCCTGTAAGTCACAGGACCACCCCTGAAACTCTCCTTGCATCATCTAGAATGGATTTTCCTCTATTTATGCAATCATCTCCCTATTCATGGACCTTTTCCTGTAATGTGTGCTTATAAAATGCTAAATCTTGCCCAAATCCCAGCATGCATGACAAAGTGTTTGGCATAAACCACAGCATGAAAAAAGCCTTACACTCTTCCTGCTTGCTTGTGTCTGCTGCTTGAAGCCATCAATTTAGGTGTAACTCTGAGACCGCTCAGTCCTGAAGGACAGAGGTTTCTGTCCACTGCTTGGACTGCTGCAGCTCTTTCTCAGTCCACCTCCTTATGGAATTTGCTGCTGCTCAGTCAATGAATTAACTGCAAACACACACACACACACACACACACACACACACACACACACGCAGAGTTTCATAGCTCTGCATGGCTCTTCATCCAAAACCCGAAAACGTCTGATCTGCATTTATTCTAAAAAGTGTTCCATAGTCTACTGAGTTAATTTCTTTTCCTTATGCAACGAGCTGACAAATGTGCTCTTAGAAACGAAGGACAGTGTCAGCACTTGAGGTTTTCTTCTTATACAAAATTAACTCAGCCCTCGAGCTCCTCTGTGTTGTGTTCAGTGCCTTGCAACAGTGCCTCCATGTTTAGCAGAGGAAATGTGAGCTTTTTGAGAGTGTCTTGAGTAATAGTTGAGCCAAACAGCTACTGGTGGGTATTAAAATACCTTACCAGTTAAAAAATTTCGTACAGCAAACATTTGTTAACAAACAAGAGTTCTGGAAAGGCAGTAAAATGAATTCAAATAAAATTGAAACCCATTATGGTCATGTCTCACCTGGCCCACATTAAATGAATCTTGAGAGAGTGTTTGAATACATCCCTGTGGAACTTGTCATCAAAATGTCTTCTAAATGAAAAGACATTAAACAATTGTTTGGCTAAAAAATGTTTCCCAGTGCCCTTCATGCCCCAGTGCCTCGGAGTGTTTTGGACTCACACTAGTGCTAAGCAAAATCTTTAAATTTGTAATAAATAAGTACCCTGGAGAAAACATATAAGGAGGAAGAAAAGCCCTGTTTGTCTTTGTGGAGTGGTCCTTCTGTTTTATCACTCCCTGATGACAGGCCAGGTGACTTAGGTCAGATTTCCAAGCACAGCTTCACTTTTACAGCAGTCAGAGGCATCCTCTTGTTCCTTCAGACAGGATGCAACCACAGAGCGGAGCTGGGACAGACCCTTTCATGCATTAAACTCTCTCTCAAACAGCTGGAAATACCTTCAAGTTTTTCCCAGCAGCTGAGCATAGAGAGGCAATGTTAATGCACCTTCTTTTCTTTGCAAAGGGCCACCCTTAACGTTACAGCAGTGATTGTGACATTGCTGCAGATCCATGCCAGATGAAGGAATGACACAGGCTTGGACACTAGTAACCTGCCACCTTGGTCGAATCCTGGTTGCCCCAGGTGCTCAAGGAATACACATTGGCCATGATGCAGGAATATAAAATGAGGTGGGATCTGGGAGACACTCTTTCCTTCACATGATGATGTGAAATTGCTGAGCTGTGTCACTGCTGAGGGAATGGCTGCACCCTGGCACAGCAGACATGGCAAAGGGACAGGAGCATGGATCCTCCCTGCAGTGCTGCTGTTCTGTGGTGGTGAGGCCATGGCCGCAGAACCACTTCCTCCTTGCTCTTGCCTTTGGCTACACAAGGTGCAGAGCTTGGGGCTGAATCCCACTCTGCCCTAGAGAAACTGTCTTTTCCAGGAGATTCTTCTGGCTGGTTTGGCATATTGCAGTCAACAACAAGGGTGTGTGCTGGTGGCATGTGCCCAGGAGCCCTTCTCAGACTGACAACTAGTGGGACAAAACTTGCTGACATGGTTGGGAATGTGTGCCAGCATATCCATCAACAGGTAAATCTGCCTTTGCTTCTAGGAAAAGAAGGGATCCTCCTGTCCACTTTAAGGAGACAGATAACAGTGGGATGTGGTGCTGGATGGGATCAAGGCATCAGAGGGCATAAAAGAAATTACAATACTAAGGTTTTATTAAACATCTAAATAAACATTAGAAAAGCATTATATGTCACTACTCTATAAAAGAACCTGGAACCCACTTGAACTGGGTGCAGACGAAGTATTTGGACAAAGGTCTTGTCAATGAAGAGGGCAGCGCATACTCAGCATGAGAGATCTTATGCAAGGTATTCATCCAGAGAAGTATCCTAGAGTGAGTCTGGGATGCAAACAGCAGCATTGGGTTGGAAGTGGAGCAACAGTGTCACCTCTGTGGTTGCTACTGGGGTGACTGCTGCAGAAATCCTGCGTCTAGCCCTGAGCAGCTCAGAAACATCCTGCTAATTTGGAGGAGGCTCTGAGAGGAGGGAGGAAAACAAGTCGGATACCAGGAAACTTACTTTTGTAATGAAACAATTGGGAGTTCAATTTATTTGACTTACCACCCAGGAGGCCACTGGCTGATTTGATCCAAATCTGTAAGTACCTGCTGTAAACAGAGATGTGATGACAGAGGGCTCTTCAGTAAAGCAGGCAGACAAGTAACAAAACCCAGTTGCTGCAGCTTAAAACAAAGCAAATTCAAAGCTGAAATGAAGGGTAGCTTTTCCCGTCTGGGTTAATTGAGGGCTGTGGTGGAGTCTCAGTCCTTTTCCGGAGGTTGCCCTTGAAGCTCAGCACTCCTGCTACATGGGAGGGGGATTTAGCAGAGCAGCAATCCCTATCTTGCCATTCATCTGGGGAAGGCTGGCAGGGCAGTGTGGGCTTGCTTTAGCCCCCACTGTGGCTCAGCTTACTTTCCCAGCGTGCAGGTGTTGCATCCTTCAAAGTGGAGGAATCACACAGGAATGCAGCAGCAATGCCTCACACCCTGGCTCATCTCATGGCTTGCTTTACTGCTCTCCAGGTGCATGGGGCAGGCTGGACCACTGGCAACCTCCATGGTGCTGGTGCTGCAGGAAGCACTGCCCTGGCATGGGTTGCTTGGCCAGGAGTCTAGGGTGAAGGCACTGCCTCTTTGTTGATAGCCCCCAGGGTACCCAGCCCCTTGAATACTGAAGAGGGTACTGCCTGCAGATTCAGGATCTCACACCATATCCCTTTCCTCCTTTATCTCAGCATAATCCTGGCTCCCCCAACTCCTCCAGGGCCCCAAACCTGTCTGATCCAAGTGCAAGGCAAGTCTGTCCTGCTTTGGCTTAATGCTGCTGAGAGCACAAGGGAGAAAGGGAAGAATTGAGGGAAAAGGGCCACAGCTAGATGCCAGATCGCCCTTTCGTCTGTGCTGCTTCAGGAATGGAGAGACCATGCAGAAAATTCTTCCTCAGCCTAGGCAAGGAAGGCCAGGGACAGAAGTAGGAATTGGCAAGGCACATGGAATTATGAGTGTAAAGTCAAAGCATGTATGTTTGGGCTGTCTGTGTTGCCATGACTCTAGAAGATCTGCAGAAGACAAACATCATCTTAGGCTAACTGAGACTTGTCTCTCTCCTGCTTGGGACTAACACATCCCCATTTCACGGCAGACAACTCTCCTGTGTTCTAGATTCCACGCTCTGTTATGTGTACCATGGAACAGAGTAACTTCTAGGGGTGCAGGTCTATAAGATGATGATGTCTGGAGACAATAATGGAAAAATGATAATGTCAGCTTGCTTTTTCCTCCAAGAGGGAGTTAGATTGAATGAAATCTTTGCTGTTAATCTGAGATCAGAGTCTGGGAGTGAAACAGATAAGGCCTGGGCCTGAGCTGTTGACATGGCTTTGTCTATGGCTGTATTGAAGTACTACTTTACTGCTGTTCCTGTTATTTGATACACTGATGTTTCATAAAACCTTGCACAAAAGCCCAGAGAGGGTTTCCTTGCTAGCTGAATGGCCAAATTCTCACTGGTAGCTCAATGGCCAAATTTTCACTGTTATGCCAAGGACTAATTCTAGTGTTCAGGCAGCTATGCAAAGTTCTGTCCTAGCTATGGAGGTAGCAATGAAAGTTGTCTCGAGACACTGTATGACCTTTTGAATAAAAAGAGAAAGCACAGAGATTTTATGTGAGCTGCTCTGCTCCACTAGGCAGTAACACACTGCATTTGTTAATAGCAAACTTCTGCTCCCTAGCAAAGGATTTTCTGCTCTTCGTGAAATATGCACTGCAACACCAAAGCACTCTAAAGAGGAAATTTTTTTTCTTCTTCAGCTAGGAAGAAGACTGTAAGAGTAATTTGGGTTCAACCTTTCTTCCCTTGGAGGAAAATGAGAAGGCTGCTGTATGGATGATACAAATTGCTTTTATACCTAAATTTTTATCCGGTTTTAACACATTCCAAGGAGATGATAATGAGAAGTGATTATCTATTACCCAAAGCTATAATGTCCTTCTAACCAGAGGTCTAATGCTGGCTCTTCCTCTGTCATAAACCTTTCAGTCTAGAAGCTGCAGACGAGGGTTATGTGCCCTCTGCATGTACATCTCCAGTGGCCCCACAGCTCTGTATGCCAAGTTCGTGTTTTGGAGGAAAACATGTTTTTCAGTTGTCCAGGTTTCCCCTGGTTTTTGGTCTGTGGGGAGACTGGCTGCGGCCCCTGGGATTTTCTTTCTCTTTCTTTACTCCTAGTGTTTCCCAGGGTGGTAACCTTCTTTCTCCACTGTCTTTCTCATGATTGTACTGCTTCACAAGGCAGGGAGGAGGCAGCAAGTGCTGGACACAGTGAGCCTCAGGAGACACTTGCAGCTTCCTTTTACTGACTCCAGAGGCCCCTCTTGAGTTTGCAATCTAAATGGCTTTGGACTGGATAAAGGCAAATCCTTCCCTGGCAACCTCTCTGGAGACTGCATGTGTGCTCAGGGCTTGAATCAGCAGAAAAGCTTTCAGTGACTCCTTATACTTTGAATAAGGCATGGGAAGTCAGGCCAATAGCGACAACAAGGAAAACCAGAGAATTAGTATCTGAGAAGCACAGGAAGAATAGAAAGAGAGACAGGATGGCTCTTTGGAAGCCTTTGATATAAAATTCTGTTAAAAAAACCAAAAAATACTTGCTTTCTGTTGTAAAAAAAAGCTGATTTTATAATGAGTGAGTAGGAGATTTCAGTTCTGACAGGATCGGCTGGCTCTGGGCTCATAAAACTGTTATGCTTCCAGCTCTTCCACATATACCATCTTTGCTGAAAATGATGTTTGGTTGAAATCTGCCATATTTGGATGTTTGCCTGTAATTCCAGATGTTCAGTGTCCTGATCAGAGTTGTTATGCAGAAATTTGGAGTTGGAGCGCTGCAGAAGAACTGGTATGTTCCAACCAAGTGCCGTATTTGCTACACACTGAAATGGATGTGCTGAACCTTTTGTGCACAATGCAGAGGAAGTCACTCAGGACCCCGGGGGTTCACTGAACAATCTTGTCTGTGATGGGACTTGTTCTGTGCAGTGAGCTGGACACAGAATCCTAGAATCACAGAATGGTGTGGGTTGGAAAGGACCTTAAACATTACCTAGTTCCAAATCCCCCACCATGGACAGGGACACTTTCCACTAGACCACATTTTTCAAAGCCCCATCCAACCTGGCTGTGAACGCCTCCAGGGATGGGGCATCCACAGCTTCTGTTGCAACCTGTTCCAGTGCCTCACCACCCTCACAGGGAAGAATTTATTTCTAATATCTAATCTAAATTCTCATCTATTAATTTTAAACCATTCCCCCTTGTCCTATCACTGCATGTCCTTATAAAATGTTTCTCTCCATGCATGGACATGATTTCTGTCCTGGAAAACCCTCCATGAGGAGAAACATGGCAGGCGTGGTTTGGAGGGGGCGGGGAATATGTATGATACTGAGTGGTTAAAGTGTTTTCATGATTAACAGGATATTGAAAATCTCTGCTTCACAAGATAAGAGAGATTATCTTCCACTTGAGACTAGGATCTCCCTCTTGCTGGAGAAGTCTATAAATGAAATGGAGGAAATGCTTGACTGGGATCAGAGACCACAGACCACCCAGCTCCAGTATCCAGTCTTGGACTATGACCAATGACAAATGTCTTCTGGACAAGGATAATATGGGATGTAATATTTGGAGACAATTTCACAATTCACCTAAAATCCTGTTCTTGATACCTCTGACAGCTAAGTTTTGTTGAGGAAAAAACATTTCCCATTTTGTGTTTAGGCTGCTGCAGAGTTCAGTGATGGCTCTTGTTCTGTCTTGTGGAAGTAGTGATTTCTGCCACTCCAGCACTGGCCTCACTACCCCCAGCTGACCCTCCTCAGTGGAAGTCCGTGCCACTTGTCATGCAGGGCATGTGTCCTTTCCCTGGCCCCGCTCTCTGCCTCTGGCCATTCTGCCCGACGTGGCCACCCCTGCAGCACCAAGCAGCAGGTGTGAGCAACAGCACTTCCCACTCCTTCCCAGCTCTTAATCACTGATCCTCAGAGCACATTACCTCAAACATCTTCTCCTTCCCGTCATGGTCATCTTTGCTGACCTTTGGGAAGCGAGCTTGCAAAATGTCTCTTATCTCCAGCTGTGAGCTGGAGAGAGGGTAAATTTTAATTACTGAAACCCAGGGGTTGGACAACCTCTCCCTGCAGCCCCTAAGCACTGTGCATTCTGTTCTGTAAATCAGGTGCTTTATTAGATCCACTGTAGCAGAAAATGAAATGTAGAACTGAATATAGACTTATTTTAGGCACAGTAGTAGCAGAATTAAGAAGGGAAATATCTTTGACTTACTGGGGGAAGTCATTTAGGAAGAAATTGGAATGGTTAATTAGAGAAAATTATCTCTATCTAATTCTCGAAGGCTAATTTAAATGCTCCAGTCTTTCTCATGTGAGGAAAAATCTATTTTAATAGCTTAGATTATTATCAAGGAATGTAACTTTAGCAGTAGCAAAAAATTTTCATAAATTTTCCATGAAAAATATTGTTAATGTGGAATCTGAATATTATGACAGAGATCTAAAAATCATAGTGGACCTCTTTTTTTTTTATTATTATTATTTTATTCTTGGGGGGTGGAACATTGGGGACAGGAAGAAGACAGGGAAAGGGATTTATGAAGCTTTTCAAATTTTCATGTATACTGTAAGTGCTAGAAACTTTGAGACCAAAATCTGTGTCCATGTGATTCCTGAATTTTAAATTAAATAACAAAATAAACATTTAACCTCTTAACAAAATCCAGGATTTGTAAGGATGTTGGTAAAAATACTTTTTTTACACAGGAGGTATGATATAGCACGTTCCCAAAAC
>WAAG01006147.1:13789-28954 GCA_013390105.1 Tichodroma muraria
GTTGTTTTGGTTGGTTTCAACTAAAGAAAAGTCTCATGTTGATTAACTACCCTTTTTCAATTTAATCTTTTACTCAGGCTTTCTGTTGTTAAAGTAAGAGCTTGGGAGTAATGTTTGACAACTTTCCCAAAGCAGAATTCTGTCTTTCACCTGCTCAAGACCTGATGTTTTGCATATTGTGCTGCCTGTGAGGCGGTTATAGGTGATCATTTTGCAACTGTGGAGCAGCTGCAAAGACCAAAGTGAGAACCCCCCTCGTTGCAATACCAATATGTTCCAGTCTCCTTTGCCTTGGCTGGGATTGTCTGCTGTCTCACCTCTAGTGGCGTAGTTCTCTTCTAGCTGAAGAGACTTCTCTCCCCAGACACCTGGTACCTGATCCCTTGCTAAAGCTCTGGTCTCTCAAGAGAAGCCTTGGTTGGATTTTCCAGTTAGAAGAGGACACTACTCTGTTTCAGTCTGACTAGTTTCCTGTGCTGCCCAGGCTGATGTCACACCTGATGCAAAGGAATTAGAGAAAAATTAGAGAAAATGGTAGTAGATGGTAATGGTAATATTTTCTCTAATAGTGCATTAGAGAAAAATGGTAAAACAGGGCCTGGAGACGGTCTGTGACTGCCATTGTCACTGTGAATGTGCTGCACCAGAGTTTGCTGCTGTCAGCATTTTACCTTTTCTGGAACAATACAAAGCATTTGGACACCAAATTCAGTTCTTACTTTCATTTACCTTCATTCTCACAAGAACTAAAAGCAAACCAGCCAACAAATCCTCTGTCAGGAAACCCCTTGCCTTCCAAAATCAGTAAAAACCTCTTGAACAGTTACATGTTTAGCATGAGTCCAGGCACTAGCCTGTGTGTGGTCATCAGGCATGAGGGGGAGTTTGTATGGGAGACTCCAGGAAATTGTGTTAGTGAGTCAGCAAGACAGACCACACAGGAGTAACCTCTCATTTTCTCCTCAGAGGTGGTAGACTTACTAAGCTACCTTTGGGAAGGATGAATGGCATTTGGTCACTGGGTAGATAACTCATGTCTCATGACAGGATCTGCAATTACCTAATGAGAAGTCGTGGGCTATTTTTTTCCTTTAGGAGAGACATTTTCTGTGTAGTTATGCATCTTCTGCACCAGGGATACTTTGCTTCATCTAGTGTAAATTCTTCTTTTCACTGAAATTTTTGCAAAGGAGTGGGACAGATTCTGCCATGTTTGTCTAAAACAAACATGCAGTGATTTATATTTTCAGTAGAATAATTCCATTCTGCCAATGTTACTGTAAAAACCTGCCTTTATTTGGTTTCCTTGTTTGTTTTTGGTTTAGTGTTCGGGGATTTCTGTTTTTTTTTTTAGTAATCCAGTTCTGACAGTATTGTGTTTTGAAAAACATTAGAAGTGTAGACTACTTTCCACGACAGTGGTCAGTAGTCCACATCTGGCATAATGTGATGTGGCAGCTTTTAGACCAGAATACTGACTCATGAAGTTGTCTTTCTACCTACAAGTCTCAATGTTAGGTACTCTAGTGACAATGATGACTCCTTTTTGCCAGAGCTGGTGAGAAGGGCATGTACTGTTCTGATGACTTCTTTCCCAACTGTTTATTAGCATCTAGCCCACAACTTCTGTAATCAGGATCAAAACCAGTGTTCTTCTTAAATTACAAAAAGGAGTTACAAGAAAGCAATCAGCACATTCAGTCCTATGCTTTCAGGCAGACATTATCCTTCAGCTTCATTGGAGGCTGGAAATAAACAACCTACAAGCAGCTTACTTGATGGTCATAACCCAATGCCCAAGACTTTTGTGTCTTTCCACGGAGCAGTGGATGCTGGCTAAAGGATTTTAGCAGGCTACACCACTGGAGTTTTCTAGTATCACAAACGCTGTATTTACAAGTGCAATTACTTTTGGAAGGAATTATGTAATAGCACATGGGACACGTGGAAAGTAAAACCAGATTCTGATCTCATTTGGATTAACCTTAATGTGGAGCAAATGCAAGAATTTAAGCAAAAATAGTTCATGTACAGCTACTGTACAGTCTGAGTCTCAGTTTGCTCCAAGCTGCCACACGCCTCAGTCCATCCTCTCAGCCTTCTTCCCAGTGCTAAGGCAGCTGCTAACCTGAAGCTGTTGTGCTGTCACACGAGGGTGGATGCTGTGTGAGGGATCATATTTCTCGGCACTCAGTTTGCTCTCTGGCTTTGCAGAGCTTGGAATCCACCAGCCCAGACGCCTGCAGCAGACATCGACTCCTGCCAGCTGCCACCATCAGAGGGGATGGCAGCAATGTGGCTGTACTCAAAATGATGGTTTCATATACCTTCTATGTGCATCTGTGATGCCCTAAACATGACAGTACAAATAGTGATGGGAAAAGGGAGCTTGCAGGGGTATAATGCAGCTGCAAAAGCAGAAGACAGAAAAGACTTAAGTGTCACGGCAGAGAAAAGGTGGGTATGAAGGGGGCAGAGAGTATCAGATCTGCAAAAGGCTAGTGAAGGAAAGAGGCAGACAACAGTTAAAGTGGCTTGAATCAGTGTGGAGAGCTTTCACTGAACAGGCCAAAGGGAGAAAGGGAAGTCTCTCCTTCTATTTTTAGCCAAGCAGCTGAATTACTCCACTTCCCTGCCCGCAGGGGTCAGGCAGTAATGGAAACCACCCTCTGAGCAGCCACTGAGCAGGAGTAGGGCTGTGCTTTGCCTGCTGGTAGGGCTCATCTCCAGGCACTGTGTGATGGCACGTGCTGCAGCACAGACCTCCCCTGGGCTGGAGTTCAGGAAAATGAAAATGCAAAGGGACTTGTCCATGTTTGGGCACCTGTTGACTATCCCAGGGGACTGGGGCATCGAAGGCTGCAAGTGGCCCTCCTCTCTTGACTTCTAGGAGCCCACAGCTCCTGCCTGAGCAGTGGTGTGTTCCAGCCCACGGGCGAGCTCCCCATTAGCCTCCTGCTGTGCAGCCAGTCTCCATTTCTTCACTCAGTACAGTCCCTGTGCCTGTGAGCTTGTGTGCCACATTTGGGTATCATTTTGGATATATTTGGTAAATCCTCAACTATCTAGAGAGATTATCTTCCTGGTTTATCATCAAGCACCTTGTTCTTTTCCAGAGGGCAATTCAGTGCAGCTAAATTAGGTTCCTGCCTTGCTTTGTGCTTTGAAAGAGCCTTTTTCTCTGTCTAATGACTGCAGAGTACATGCTTCCAGCTCACATGCTTAAGTTAGGTTATGCTGTGAATATACTACTGATTATTCCTGGCCTTGTGAGGTGGCATCATCTCAGAAATACAGATCAAGGATGTGCCTAGCTGAGCAAATAGGATGGGAGATGATGTATGAGACTGAGGGTGACAAAGGAGGAGAGAAGATCAGAGCAGTCCTGACACCAGTGTTAATAACACTTGCAAAGGCTTGGGTTTCTTTCTCTGCAGGGAATTCTTGGTGTTGTATTCTCAGGAGCCAGTTTCATTGATGGTGGTCTGTGTGGAAGTATAAAAATCAGTTTATTATACAGGTATTTTTGTTACTAGTTTTTTTGTGGGTTTCTTTAATTTTTTTCTTTCATTGCAACACTGAAGCTGGTGTTTGAGGAAGAAATGAATGAACTGACATCACTTTTTTGTTCTTTAAAGGTCTGTGAAGAGAAGAGGAGGCAAAATGTAGCAGGTGATTCACCACTGCCAGGATCATATCTTTTATGCAGAACATGGCCATCAGGCTTCGTTTTTGGTTTTGCATTTTTGAGTTACTATCCACAAAGGATGGGCACAAGGGAGCCACGAAGGATGGGGGTTTCATGTCTCTCTATTGAGATAATCCTTTGCAGTTCAACTTGTGGCCTGTGAGAAGTCAGGCTTTGCTGGGCCTGTGTGGTTTCTGAAGCACGAGTTATTGCACTGTTTCTTGTGGTGCCCTAGGAAGAGGCAGAGCTGATTGATCCTCTACAGATTAAGAGTAGGGTGAATGTGGTGACCACAACCTAAAGCGGCAGAATCGAGTGAGAACGGGCCCTATCGCATCAAAGGGCACCTGGTGGTGGTGATAAAGTAAGCCGTCTCACCCTGCTGTATCTTGCTTAGTTTACATTTGTGGGTATGTATGGCTTATGGTGAGAACAAATGCTCTGCCCAGAAGCTGTCCTGAGGGAAGAAGGATGAGCTGGTGCTGAGTTACAGAAGAGCAGGAGAATCTCCTCCCTTGCCTGGCTGGTGGTGTTGTGCCTGATGGCCCTCAGGACAGGGGTGGCAATCTGCTGCCAGGGCACTGCTGACACATATTCAACTTGCCCTTGACCAGGACCCCCAGGGCCCTTTCCATGACACTGCTGTCCTAATCTGTCCATACATCCAGAGTTACCCTGTCCCATGTGCAGAATCAGCGCCTTCCCTTGTTAAATGTCACACAGTTGGTGACTGCCCAACTGGCTGGCCCTGTAATTTTTTAGGTCCCCCTGCAGAGCTTCTCTGCCTTTGAGGGAGTCAAGACCTCCTCCCAACATCTCCCTTGGCTTTCAAATAACTGTTGATCTGAAGTTGGGCAATTTATCCCAAAAAAGTTGTTGCTCTGTGTCTTTCAACTGGTGAATGCACTGCCTGAGAGACTGAGGCAGACCTGAACTCAACAGTCCTGTTGAGTTCAGAGCTGCTGTCTGCCTGCCGGCCCTGAGGAGGAAGGATATCACCCCACACACCCTGCTGAGCTTGGCCGCAATGTGATCTTGCTGTAGCAGCCCCTCTTTATGGCTGGGAGACATCATTAGCTCAGGACTGGCTAGGATCTCTGACCTGGTACTCCCTTGTGTCTGCACCAGATGAACCAGCCTGCACCTCCGGAGCGCCCGTGGGAGCTTAGTGGTGCTGTGGCCAGCAGTTAGTATAGAAGCTGGGCAAATGACCTTCTGCTGCATCCCACTTCTGCTCCAAGGTCTGGGCTCTGTGTGCCAGTGCAGCCCCAAAATGGGGACTGATATCATTCTTCTGCAACGGCAGGTTGCTGCAAAAGGAGAAACACAGGAACTCCTCTCACAGGTGAAGAAAATCATATGAAAGGCAGGGGAAAACAAATGCGCAGATATCAGTCACTCAGCATCTCTTTCCTGATTCAGAAAAATGCATCGAATAAGAGGTCACACCATCTTGGTCCCCACCTATCCTCTGGCTCATCTTGGGAATTCCAAGGTTCACTTTTCCTGGAAGTAAAAATTGATTTTACTGGGAATGCCAGTAACAGTACCTGCTGAGAATAGGCAGTATTTCTCTCACTGAAAGGCTGGAGATGCACTTATCTGCCTTCATGAAAAGGCTGTAGGTGGCCCCAGTAAGAATGGATGATTATGAAGGAGGGTTTGGAGCTGGCTAGTAGAATTATTTTAATATTGCTGAGATTTTATTATACCTGAGATGTTTTAGGCCACTGAGAGCCTTGGGCAGACTTTTTTTTTTTTATTATTGCTTAAGCTGACATGATGAATCACTGTTATTACCTGGTCTCAGCTAGATCTGATACAGTGGCTGTCTATACCTGCTGTTCTGGTTCTGCAGTTTTTTCCATCATGCAGATTCTGCAGATAGGATCTGTGTTGTGATTTGAATATCATGAAGTATTGGGGGTATAGAAAAACAATGAAATTTTCAGAAAGCTGTAAGGTACATGAACAAGACTTCAGTGATGCTGCATGTTCGAATCTTGGCTCATATGGAGATGCAACAGATGAAACCATCTTCTTCAAATTTTGCTGGCAGAGGTATCACAGCTGTAGTTGGAGCACTTTTCCCTTTCTGGCTTTACTTTATAATTCCAACCAATCTGACATTTCTTCTTCTGCTTCAGACCTGCTGTTCCCCAGCCTGCATCCTCACAGGCAACACATGGGTCACAGTGGTTTACTAGAAGGTATTTATTTCTTTGGCTTCAACTCAAAATCTGATTTGCTACATGCATTTTGAGGTGCACATCAGCAGATACCTCAGACAAACAAGGAGGATGACTAAGAGGTAAGGATATGCTGTGGATTCACCCTGGAAGTGCTGCTATGTTATGTAATGAGGACCTGGGCTTGCAGTAAGCATTAGGTCACAGCCTTGAACACATCCCTGCCCCTCCCAGCAAGTTTGGACTAAGCTGCTGACAAGCACAGCAGTGTTGCTTCAGTGTCTGCACAATCAGCAAGGCTGAATGTATATGGTTTTATTGCTCTCTTGCCTGTGCCAAACCAATCCTAGGCAATACCTTGGTTTTGGGGACAAATGAGGGGTAAAGCAAACGAAAAAAAAAAGGAAAGAACACAAGAGAAACTGTTGGTAGCAGTTACTGTTCAGTTCAGGGAGATGACAGCATTTTATTATCCCTTGCATGGTATCCAGGGGAACCTCAGGAGCTCCCTAGCAACAACATAGCAAGAAAAGGAAGTGTCTTAATTCCTGGAGCTAATGTGTTTGTGCAGGGCTATTGGCCCATAGGCACTATCTGTTCTGGTTGTAATGATATGGAGAGCTGCTACCTCGTTCCACAATACTGCCAGGCAGCAGAAATGGCAAAGGCAGCAATTTCTGGAACTGAGAGGAAAAGGAGCCAACATAGTCTAAGGAACCATGTGGTCAATCCATGAGGAAGGAAATACTTCTCCAGTCATTAACTGAGATGTATGTCCAGTCTGTGTATTTTATAGAAAAAAGCTGTTGTGATCTCTGTGTTACCCCTGCTCTCCTAAAAATCCACCTTTTCAAGTTCCTTCCCTCCTTTTCTACCTCCATTTAATCTTCCTTTTATCCATATCTAATGCTTCTTTGTTTCTGAAGATGACATGTGGTCCTGCCATCATTCCTCTTACTGCTCTGCTGTAAATGGATCATGACAAAACAGGAACACATACTATCTATGTTCCCTCAGGACTGGCTTTATAAAGGATCCCAAATTTCCTTGTTGGCAAAGCTTTCAAAGGCCTAATGTAGTCCTCTAAAACAAGAAGGTACTAAAATCCTCTAGGAACTGAGAGACCACTGACATCGGAGACAAATGGCTCTATGTCGAAATGTCACCTTACAAAATTGATTTTAGGTTTTTAATTTTGAAATTGTGCTTAGACATGTCTCCCCTTTATTATATATGGCATCAGTGCATCTTTAATTTCCTCTGCATTTGGGATTTGTTCTCCTGTTGCTATTCCCCTGAAGGGCACCAAGACACGGCGAATTTTGCATGAGTTCAGCTTTGACTAAAGACAAAGAGAGTTGGTGTGTCCCTCCAGTTCTTCCAGCACTCTGCTTTGTTCCACTTGGTTAAGCTGACACATAAACCTCTGTAACCAAAACTCAGCCATTAACAAAAAACTCCCTCACTCTCTCATTATAAAATCTTGGAAAAAACCTACTGTGTTGCTCTGTTATCTCCACATGTAAGCTTTGTTCTTGGCCTGCACAGTTGCATTTTTTTCCAGAGATGGGATCACTAAGGAAAAGTTCACAGGTGGTCTCAGGTGTCCATGGGACTGGTAGTTCCCTTCTGTTGCTCACCAGGGTGCAATTTCCAGGCACCATGTTAAGGTAAGTGCTGCAGACACCTGGAACAAAGTGTGCGTTTCTGGGAATGTATGAAGTGTTTTGTCTAAAACATTGTGTTTTTCCCCTAGATTGTTTGGATGATTGGAAAGGGATGGAGTGCTCTTTCCCAGTGGCATACATCGCTTTCCCCTGTCTTGCCACGAGAAATTTTCCTCACTAAAGGAGATGTGGACATAGCTGTGCAATTTTGCTGTACTCTAGAGTACTCTGACTGGAGAGAAATACCATTTGCTTCACCACTGATGCACATCGCACTGCAGACACCTTGTCATGGAATATTCAACTCTGCTACGGATACCTGTATATTATGACATTTTCAACATCAGCAAGGTATAATTTTGCCAGCTTCACAGCCGTCCTCTGTCTCCTGTGCTCAGTCATTTGGAGACGAATCTGTGTCCCCCCACCCAGTTTGGTGCTATTGCAGCATTTCTAGCCATGATGAGCTGAGCAAAACTTGGGCTGATGATTCATTACTGGAAGAGTGTTGAGCATACAAATGAGAGGATACAATCAGCAGTGAGGCTTGCTTTGCGTATTTCTGCTCTGCTTTGCTTCACCAGCAGGAACATTTCTCAGACCAACCTGCAATCCTCTGCAGCCCTGATGGCGGGCTCTCTAGTGATGTAGCACTGTAGAAACTCCTCTGGCAGGCACAGGCAGTGAAAGGAACCCTGTACTTACTGAATGTGAAGTGCTGCTGGCATGCACCTATGCTAAGCTCCTCCTTTCCTGGTGGCCTCTATCAGTGTGTTTTAATGGTCAGGCAAGTGAGGAGCTCAAAGAAAGACTGAAAGAAAAATAATGGACATATGCATGTCATTGCCCGCCTCATGTAAATCAGTGTGCAGTGATGAACCATTATTATTTGTGTGCTTCTAGCTACTTGTAGATGGCCACAATCCAGATTAGATGCTCTCTGTGCCAGTACATCTGATTGTCAATAAGAAGCAGCTGGACTCAGCTGAAGCAAAAGCTTTTTCCTGCATATGACAGAAGAGTGTTGCTAAAGTTGGCTGACTCCCGGGCTGTGTAGGATATATTCCAACAATAATGTTGTAGGGTTTTTTTTGCTAAACACTTTCCAGCTTTTTTTTGGAGAAATGTACTCAGAATTTCCCATAATGCGTTTTGCAAAGCTGACAGTCAGCACTTTACGTGATCTTTTCTCCTTCTGGTGATATGAGACAGATTTTTTTTATGTAATTCTATTGACTGTAGTGATTTTATTTCCATTTGTCCACATCAAAGAGGTCAGAATCAGGACCTGACATTTATCCACAGGTGGATGAAAAGCAGGTGGAGGTGGGAGGGTATAAACATCAGCGAAGAGCACAAAAGGATTAAGATACCAGCCCTGTTACAGAAAAATTTCCTGCTAATGCTTCGGTGGCCAGCAGAAATTCGTAGTTCACTGAAACCATAAATTGTAGTTCACTGAAACTATGAAAAACAGCAAATGGTGGTGTGGTAGACCAGCAGCTCACCCATTTTCATGCAAGCTTTTGGGTACATGAACCCTGCATCCAGCTCTTGGGTCCCAGCACAGAAAGGACATGGACATATTGGAGCAAGTCCAGAGGAGGCCACCAAGATGATCAGAGGAATGAAGCATCTCTCCTATGAGGAAAGGCTGAGAGAACTAGGATTTTTCAGCCTGGAGAAGAGGCAACTTCAGGGTGATCTAATTTGGCCTTTCAGTAACTGAAGGGAGCCTACAAGAAAGAAGGGGAGAGATACTTCCAAGAGCGTGTAGTGACAGGGCAAGGAGAAATGACTTCAAAGTGAAGGAGAGTAGGTTTAGATTAGATATAAGGAAAAAATTCTTTACTGTAAGGGTGTGAGACACTGAAACAGAGAAGCTGTGGCTGCCCCATCCCCCAAAGTGTTCAGGGCCAGGTTGGATGGTGCTCTGAGCATCCTGATCTAGTGAAAGGTCTCCCTGTCCATAGCAGGGGTATTGGAGCTAGTTGGTCTTTAAGGTCCCTTCTAGCCCAGGCCATTCCATGATTCTGTGTATTCTCTGACTTATGATCTCTTTAGGGAAGCAGATGAACTGGGCTGTTATGCTGCCTCCCAGGTGCCAAAATGGCCTGTTGTCTCTTTGCATTACTTATTTGAGTTGAGGTTGTAGCGGTATTTCTAGGTTGAAGTGGGTAAATGTTTATTCTGATGATGCACTCTGATGCCCATCTCCTCTGAGCAATACAGTTATTCATAGAAGCGAGGAAATTTAGCACGCAGTAGCTCAGGAAACTCACTCTTTCCTATTTGGAGCTCTAATTAGAGCAATTAATCACTGCTGCTTCTGCCATCTAAGCTTTCAGGCTAGAATATATTGTCCTCTCTTGTCAGAGCAGAAATGTAAAAATGGTTTCCCTTTACCTGACACTTTGCCAGTACAGCCTTTATCAGTGTCTGCCTCCTACCAGCTTCTATCTTTCCTGAGAGCTGGAGCTGAAAATGCAAAGAACAAAATGATGTGACTGTTCCAAAAGAAAGAAGAGGTGTGAAATTTTAAGAGATCAGCTTCTACTCTGTTTACGTGGGTTTTAGCTGGATGTCTCCGTTTGCATTACCTTTCCTGGGAATTTCTTTTGGGTTTCCATTTTGCTGTAACAAGGTGACCATTTCTGGGGGGAAATACTCTGACATTTCCACTGTAAACAGGGGTGTTCTTTCCACTTGATGCAACTAAAACTTCTCCTCACAAAATCTCTACCTATTGAAATTCTCCAGGTATGTGCCCAGGAGAGGGCAGGATGAGGATTAGGTTGCCTCTGTGTTTAACTCCGTATCTGCCCCTTGTCTGGTCCATCAGTATTTAATTTAACTGGCTAAATGTGATTGCCATTCTTCTCCCCCTGCCTCCCCATGTATAAATGTGCATCAGATTATAAGCTGTAGGGACTGGGGATCACAGGACAGCACCCTAGCCCTCTCTGTCTCAAACTACGTAACTCTGTCAGCTAGGGAGATCAGTGCTTTGGTATCTCTTCTGTGTGTTCTTGTGACAGTGATTCCTCCTCCAGGAAAGAAAGGCATTTCTTTTGGCACCTGACCTGGTGTGCTGCACCCTTGGGTGCACTGAGTCTCTCCGCTGCTGAGGATCTCAGGGGCCTGCAGTATAAAGAGAGAAGCTGAAGAGCTGAACAGTGCCCTGCTTGCCTTTTTTTCCTGAGAAAAACTGTGGCGGTACCTTCCTGTCCACAGACCTGCAGGTTCCACTGAGGCCCCCCATGTGGAGTGACGGGGAGGGGAAGAGTCGGGCGTGGCTCCACGGTGCTGTCGGCTCCTGCACTTCTGCTGAGATTTAGTGGCTGAGTGGGAGTGCTCTGATGTTCTGCTGCAGTGCCGAACAGAATGGATGAGCTTGGCTCTGCAGTGGCAGCAGGGAAGATGAAGATGGCCATCTGTCCACAGCCAGCACACACATTTTTCACACACACACACACGCACACACACACGCACACGCACACACGCACGCACACACGCACACATGCACTCACGTGCACACACACAACTGAAAAGTCCCAACACGTAGCTATGAACACAGCAGGTACTGGACTCTTAAGTCTAGTCTAGTCATGTATAGGAGTTTTTGAATGTCACCTGGAGACTTGCAGCATTTCCAGCTGCATGTATAAGGGAAGTTGAAATTCATGGTCTTGTTAGTAGTCTTTGCTAACATTATGAATGGTCTGACAGTAGCATTGTGAAATATCAATTTTCTTCTGGTGTACTTTCTGCTGCTTCCTTATCAGTCAGCTTCAAAACCTCTTACAATGAAGCAATTCTCTGAATCTGAGATGTTAACGCTAATGTTTGTCTTTTTGCTGCCCTTGATGAAAAATTAATGAACCATGAATGAATCAACACTTCTGCCCTGTTTATGCTTTTTTCCTTTTCATGCTTGGATGCCAAGATGCATTTACTGAAACATGGGAACAGTTGCTTTTTGACTTTTGAGATAAATTCATCCAGGAGAACTTCCAACAGGGATCCTCGTTCTTGGACCTCTGGATCTTGCAGAGCTTAAGCAGGTAAGAATTGCCACAGTGAAGGACAGCCCAGAGCAGCTCATGGCTCTTGTAATGTGCCAAATATCGTTTGTTGCTCATTTCTATTTATTGCCCCACCAGCTGATTGAGTAATTCAGTGCACCATTAGCGGGCTCTCCCCCTAAGCAAAGAGGCAACAGACAGTGTGCACTTGGCATTCCTGAGCTGTTCCTTTGGAGAAGTTGCTAGAAGAAGCAGAGAGTAAATATTGAGCCCAAGACACAGCTTAACACCTGTTGTGAAGGTCTGCAAATTGGATCACTTTCGTTTTGTGGGAGGGGGAGGGAGCGGGTAGCAATAAAGGCTACTACAAAATTGCTCTCTCCACTCCACTTGACTTGAACAACTTGCTTTAGCAGAAATGCCCCAGAAGCGGCTCCCCAAATGCAGCCAAGCTCTTGCTGCACCCCAGGACCACTGCATAACCAGTCTGGGACTTGGCATTGTGACAGCGCTCTGCTTTCCTCGTTGTTGTGACGCAGAAGAGCGTTTCACCCGGGCTGCGCACATCCTACCTTACCCGCTCTCCACGCGCGCACAGAACGGCGCCACAGAGTCAGCACACGGAATCCCAGGGGGCCAGAGGCTCCCTGCACGTATCCAGGTCCTGGATGTCACAAGAGACAGATGCCTGTTCCCACTGGCAAGACAAGCTCCACTGCTTAGGGGAACATGAAGCTCAGTGCAGTAAGCAATGGTACAGGTAAACCTGGATGATGACGGTACTTTTCAATATATTTCTGGTAGCTCTCCAATGACTTTACTGATAAGGAAGTCTCTGTGCTAGCCAAATACATTTCTGTGCAGCTATCACCTCCCAGTTTGCTGGGAGAAGCACCCTTATGTTCCATTCAGGATAACAAACCATATTTCTTAGCAACAATTTCACAAAGAGCTGTATGAGATTTTTTTTTGATCTTCCAGTCTTATTTTGGTGGTAGTAATTTCTTCAGTTCTAGTAATTTTGAGTGCCCAGGTTAGAAGGATTTGCTACTGGAATTAACATAACTTTTGATTACACTTCAAAAGGTTTTGGACAGATTAAGTAGTTTTCAACACTTAAAATTTCCATTTCCTATTTTCCCAGGAGTATAATTTAGACAATCTGCATACACCAGTAGCTTCTGTACCATTCAGGAAATCGTAAATATTCCAAAATGCAAGGAAATAGAAATTTATCAGTGGCTTTCTTCTTTCCAGTGAAAGTACGAGCTTCCTTTGGTAGGACTTTTCCGTGTTTCTAGGAGCCATTGGATCTAGATGTAGCAAGATCAACCTCTACTCAGATCCACCACTGACAATCCCTTGTGCAGGCATACATTTTAATCATGAATGAATGGCAGCTGCATAGACCTTGAGGCTGTACATACCTCATCCAAAATCCACGACTGTCGGATTGCCCAGAACTTTTGTTTTTGTAGCACAACTTTGTGCTGTTGCCTCCTTGATTTGTGAGGAAATGTCAGAATTTGAATGTTGGCAAATAAGGCCTCATCTGTGCCATGTCTCAAATTCCTTATATGACCTCTAGAGTAATTGGTGGCACTCAGTAATTTGTAGGACAGCTCTACTTAATCTCCCTAAATTTAATAATTTAAATGCCTGGAGATTTCACTGAGTATTTTTGTGAGATGAGCTTTCATTTAAAATGTAGAACCTGGGAGAAAAAGCAAATTCTGAAAGAACCTTTTCTAAACCTAAGTATTAGGTTTCCAAAAATATAAACCCTGGAAAATAATCCTTTTAGATATTATAGGTATTCTTCCATTCTCAAATATTAATATAAAACCAATGAATGCTTTGGAACGTTTAGTCCTCTGAACCCATTAAGAGGATCATGATAAGCTTTCTCTCCTCCCACACTTCACTTTATCCTCTGCTAACAATGGCCACAGAGGAGACAAACTGGTAAGGATGCTTGAGGTATTTAGTAGGTGTTTAAATCCTACCTGCTGAAGTGAAACAAATGATTCATTTGCAAAGACCATGAAATGAACTTCCCCATCAGACAAACCTGTGCCAGAAGTAATCCATAAGTGAAACCCTGGGGACTTCTGCTATGTTGTATTGCTGTGGGAATACATCTACACTTGACTTTTCTGTGTTCTGGTGATGAGTCAGTGTTTTTCATTAGAAGTGTTTCCTTCCACAAAGCTTATGGAGGTCTTCCAGATATCTAAAACTCCACAACCAAAGTAGTGGCAAACTGCAATGTCATCTCCACTCCTGCCTCAAGGTAAATTCACTGAAGTTTAAGGCATTTGGGTCTGAAAAAAGGAATGAAACAAGACAGCAGGATTTTCTTCTGTAAAGGAAATACACCTACGAGAGTCTTATGGCTGCTTAGATGACTTGTTCTTCAATTACAGACTATCTGGGCTGACATCAGGGAGACATAGCCATAAACTTCAACTGAACTTCACTGTGGTGCCTGAACATTGGCTAGAAAGTACATAGCACACCTGGCCAATAGAAAGCGAGGCAGTTACTTGAATCATGGTTTTAGAAGGCAAATTTGAGGATTTCACTCTTCAAAAGCTATGCAGGGAAAGAATTTCAGAACTGGTATTGCAGGAATGAGAACACAACACACTCAACTTAAAATCTCAGTTTTCTTCTAGTTACTTTGTTTGAGCAGTGCCTCCTTTGGGGCAGGAAACACTGTATGCTGAATTGTTGCAACAGGTAGTTGAAGCTTTCCCCCAGCACTCCATTAACCTATGGATTTCCTGAAGTCCATCTGTTATCCGCTAAACTGTTACAAGACGAGCTGTTGCTGATTCTGGAACATACATCCAGCCCTAGTCCCATGCCATTAACTACTGAGAGATAATTAAGAAATTTAAAAACTGGACAGTGATCATGACAAATTTGAATCTTACCCTTACGCATTTTAATTGGAAATATGTGCCTGTATTAAGGAGAGGTAACTCTAGCCTAAGTATAGAGTGCCATCATACAAAAGGAACAGATTTTTACTAGCAGAATTTATCTGAAATATTTGAACATCTTGTAACTGAGAAATACCTAACTTATGGAAACAGACTCAACTTCACAGTAAAACCTGGAATTTTATACCATGGTTCCACTTCTACCAGTTGTAAGTCTCTGAAAACCAAGCTTTTGTAAGGAAAATGGAATTAAATACTAGTTTCAGTAGTACTATTAGACATCCACCTAAGACAATAAAGAATATGAAATGAAGAGCATTAGGCTTTTCTTATAGGATATGCTGTGCTTTAAAACTTATTTTATTGATCCTAAAGTTACAAGATCAATTACTGACATTTTCTTGAGGATCAATCTTGGATTAAATGGCAAAATGAAGAAAAGGTTTTCATATGTACTATATCCAAAAGCAGAAACAGATTGCCGTTCTCATGTGAACATTCAGAAACCTTTTCTGATTATTAAACAGTATGTCTGAAATATATCTAAGTTTTACCAGCCGCCATAGCACTTTTTGGTGAACCAAAGAAGTCCTACAGTGAAATCAAACTTTCAGTAAAATCTGTACTACTTTAAAACAATTTCCCTCT
>WAAG01006148.1:695-20226 GCA_013390105.1 Tichodroma muraria
TGCTGCAGGACTTTGTGTGTGATACAGTGACAGAATTTAAACTAGAAACCTCAGGAGAGATGTACAGTTATTTTGCTGTCAGCCAAGATTCTGCAAATTGATTTCTGGCTCTGTTTGTTTGATTCTCTCTAGCTGGATATTTGTTGTTTTTCTTACTGCCACTGACCTCAGCTTTTTAGGGTAGGAATTTAAAAGAGTGTCCTGATGGTGAGTAGACATAAATTTAACTCTTGTGGGGAACTAGGAATACAAATCTTCCTGTCTTCCATGAGAATTTTGATTTCTATTTAAATCTTAAAAACCCCTTCTTCTCCCATCTCTGCAAGGTTAGATACGAATTTTTTGTTTGAATAAAGCTCCCAAACCAGGTGTTCAAAACCTGTGTAAAACCACACAAAGAAACTGCTATGCTCTAGTAATATTGGAAACAAAAGCCATTCTCTCATTTCATTAAACACTGTGGATCAGCGAAGAGGGAATTAAAGGTATTCTGATTGCTATTTGATTTTGTATCTCCCAAGAAAATTAATTAAATTAGTGTTTTGTTTAATAATACTTAATAAAAAAACCCCAAACCCAAGGGATATTTTTTGATTGTTTAACAATCCAGGTCTGGAAATCCTAGTGAACCACCTCCAAAGTCAGAAGGAGGTGTTGCAGAAGCAGACTTTATGCAGAATGGAAGAAAGGCAGTTCTTCATTTTCTTGGGTGATAATTCAGCATTGAAAGATTACTGTATGCTAAAAATGCAAGTAGTAGATTTGCCACTGTAATCTTTTCAGTATCTCCATCCCTTTCTATGATGATGGTAGTTACCTGTTTAGGTCTGTTTCTGAGCTGTCTGGTAATTACTGCTGTATTGTACTGCTGTAGTTCAACGAAGCTGTGACTGGATGCACAGAGTCCCTTGCTTATGTCCCTTGCTTATGTTCCCTTATGTTCATGCAACACATCATGGCTATGGAAGTCTGACACTGCTGAACAATCTTTATTTCAAAATGCATAGTAGAAAATGTCACATTTGCAGATAAAGAGTGAACGTTCCTATCTATGCAGGCAGAACCGATTTTCTCCCTCCACATAAATATCACGATTCCTTGGGAAACTGCCTTTTATTGATGGATCCAAAAATAGCCTCCTTAAACCTTTCAGTCAGACTTAAATCTTTCAGTCAGAATGGTCTGATGTCAGATCTACAAAAATTATGTTGCCTAAATTATAAGCTTGATTTACTTTTTGGATGTATGAATTCAAATGTGTTCTTTGCAAATCCTAGCAATTTTGGTGTAATCAGGAGAGATTACATGCAATTTCATTGTCACTGGAAAGAACATCCTCAAGACTGTGAAGCACAGGCAAGACAGTGTTCTTTTCTGTAGGAATAATAACCCACTGTCTGAAATAGATGTAAGATTTCTGTGATATATGGGGCTGTCCAGTGGTGCCTCAGGTAACATCAGTTTTACGCATGTAACCAAGGTTCCAAATCTTCCTTGCTCTGTTTCTTTCTGTTTGTGATTTTTCCTCCATTAACTAATCCCTTTCTGCTTACATTTTTGACTTTCTTGGGAATCCAGTTAAGGAATCGGTTCACATCCTGTCCTTCTGGGAGTTCGTATAAAAAATAACTACAGTAGTGATGAAATATGATTAAATATTAAAATACTTTATTTTAATGATGCACTTTTTTTAACTTTTGCAGTTAATGCATGTTGCAGTAATTCCTAGATTTTTTTTCTATCTCAGTGTAACAGAGCCCAGAGTTCCAAAGGAGGGTCTCAGCAGATTTTTCGCACAAAATACTGTTGTGTGAAATAATGTTGTGACCTATAACATGAAGGCTTGGGTCTTCTGATTTACTTAAGCATTCTGCATTATTTTTTTGCGCATGAATCTTTGTAAAGTGATTGTTCATGTTTTTATGTGTCTGTAATAGTATGTGCAAAAATGGCTGAAAGCAATGCTGGTAAACAGATATTCCAGGGAATGGTGCTGAAGTTTTTTTCCACTTCATTAGAAGCATTCCTTTGGTGATGGAAGGATGGAACGGTCTGGTTTTGTTGTGATTTTCTCTCAATGCAAATAAGCTACTACTTAAGGAAAGCAAGATAAAATGGCTTCACCTTACCCACAACTCAGGCTTCCCAGTCTCTAGAAATCTTCCCAGAAGAATGTGGTAAGGCAGGTGTTTCTGTTAATGACTTCAGAGCAAATGCTGTTGGATTCCTTTAGAGTTACACCCTGGGTCTGGGATTGTGCCTCACTGGGTCCCCCCACAGGGTGAATGCCACATCAATGCCAGTTCAGTGCTTTACTGCATTTCTGGATGCAAGTGTGCTTTCAGTGCTGTTTGATCCCCACAAAGAAAGCCCAGACTTTCCTGACTGTCCTTAGAAGTACACACTTGTACGAAATACTGCAGTGGTCATAAATGCGTGGGAAAACTGACTTTACTGTCCTTGGAAATACAAATTAATCAATTTTCTAAGAGTTTCATACTGTCATATATGTGCATATTTTGCAAG
The DNA here is from genome assembly GCA_013390105.1 of Tichodroma muraria. Classification (NCBI taxonomy): domain Eukaryota; kingdom Metazoa; phylum Chordata; class Aves; order Passeriformes; family Sittidae; genus Tichodroma; species Tichodroma muraria. The sequence goes on from WAAG01006148.1 coordinate 3,222, forward strand.
ACCTTTTGGAGCAAATTCCAAAGGAGGGAATATAGAGTAAAGTCCACTTGAAAAAATCCACTTGGTTGTTCTTACTGAAGAAATCATTGTTTGCGGTAATTTTAAGTTCCTTACTTTCCTTTAAATGTTTGAAAGATACTATCAAATGAACTCTAGTAGTCTTGTCTTTGTTAACTTTTGTAACAATATGCAAGAAATTGAGTCATTCAATTTCCAATGAGTCTGTAGTTTATGATAAAATCTATAATAATGTGAGTTTCACCCATCTTCTAAATGCTGTGAGCAAATTCTATCCCATATTGAAATACCTGCTGTCAAGACTGAAGAAGCTGCAGAGAAGAATTGTATTAAGTGCTTAGGACTGTGAGGATATGAGTTATGAAGACAGATTAGACAGACCTAGCTACAGGCTGTAGCATATTAGACAGCATAGATAAATTGAGGCTAAGAGGGAGGAGGGCATCTCACAGTGGGATGAAATATACTGAAAGAATGCTATAGATTGATACCTCTCCATGGTTTAAGACTAGTTGCTTCAAAAATGTGAGGTCACATATGATGAAGTTGACAAGTAGACTTGGAAACATGTAGACAAGGCACTGAAGTGAAGCATTTGAGTTCACATTAGGGAATACTGTAGCAAACTGTATGCATTAGCAAGAAATAGAAATTATTTCAACAGGAAATTGGATTAAGCAACCTTAAAAAGAGAAATAACATGGTTTTGGGTGAAGAAGGATGTAAGTACTGGGATAAAATAACCAAGATATAAACAGAACCTCTCCTGAAAAAAATACATTTTTCCCCTACTAATTAAGAGATCTACCTTCCACCTTGCCTTGTTGACCTTGCACAGTTTCTGCTCATGTTTCAATGAATTTGGATGTCCTTCTGCTGTTAAAGCTTAGGGCTCCCCCAAGGTATGTAAAGTAACTCAAAAGGATTGTAGGTTGCGAGGGTTTTTGAAGTACTTTTATTTTTAATTTGCTACTATGTAGTAGTAGCACGTACACATATCTTAGACCCAAATGATATTGTAGCTTTTTGTCTATTTACTAAGGTGAGCTCACATGCCTGGAAGTAGAAGGCTTCGTGTTCCCCATTTGGTGCTTTATAGAATTTCAAATTATAGTTATTTTTAGAAAAAGCTGATTCTATTGCATCATAGTAGTGATCTTTTTCTGTATCTCACTAACTTTGTAAAACAAGCATTGAATTTTAACTTCTGCTCTACTGGCCTTTGCATGCTTTAAAAAAAAAAAAATCATCTTAGCAATTGTAATCATGGTTCAGAAATAAAAACTAATTGTTTCTTGATAATAATGTGGAAATTGCTTTCCTTGGAGGTGTCCAGCCATAGGACTGGCATATGCTGCTTGTCGTGACCTCAGCCTGCATTAGCAGGACAAGACATACCTGTGGAGAGGTGTGATAGGATGGGAGCTGGGAGGTGACAGCAAGAGGTGCTCTTGGCTCCTCCACCCGGAGTGTGGTGGGTTACAGTACCTTGGCCAGCACCTGGATGCCCACCCAGCCACTCCCTCCCCCCCTTGCTCAACAGGACAGGGGTAGGAAATTAGATGAAAAAGCTTCTGGGTGGACGGACAGAGAAGATTTCTCCAGTTAGCATCACAGCCAAAACTGACTCGCCTGCAGGGAAATTAATGTGGTTTGCAGACAATTAAAGCAGATATGGGTAATGAGAAAAAAATAAAAATTTAAAACACTTGCCCTCTCCCCAGCCTTTTCCAGGCTCAAATTCAGTCCTTCATTCCTGCCTGGAAGCTGCTGTGCTTGGCATGGGAAACACCTGGATGCTCCTCCAAGATGTTGCCCCTGACAGTTGCCCTGAGCACCTGCACCCATACCCTAAGATATATTAGTTTTTCTTTTTTTTAAAAAAAGAGGCTTAAAAACTATTTTCAACAATTTAGCTTTTTCTTTTCTGCGGACTATTTGAGGAGACATTCCTTTATTTTCTTTAGAATCAACAATAGTTGTAATCTTGAAATAAATTAGCTCAAAAGAAAATCCCTTTCTCTGTCAAAACATTCTTTTAAAGCGAAATGATACTTAAAGACTTTAGTTTTGAATACACATTAAGGAAAAGATTGCTATCACTTATTTCTTTGGAGAGGTGACCCTAGTTGATCTGGCTTTTTTTATTTTTTTTAATAAATTAGTCGCTTAAGCACTGCCAGATATCTAATTAAGTTCCAGTTATTATGAATATTCTATCCTCTGATGGCTTATATTAGTAAATAGTTCTCAGAAGGTCATTTTTTCCACCTGGCATATAAAAACTTATCCCTGTTTTTTTTAAGGAATGGTAGAAGGAATTTGGCATCTTGCATTGCCTTCTTGCACTTAGATTTTTTAAAGAATCTATTTAAGAAACTTTAATAAAACCATAGTGGTCACACTGCCCTCATGTTCGTGTGAACAATATAATCACACTGGAGAATAATCCTGCTGACAATTCACCTACGACAAATTTCACAGCTGGCCCAAAATCATGCCTAGAAGGGAATCTGTAGGTTTCCCTTCTTCAAGAATTCAAACCTAAGAATACAGTAAAAACAAACTAGAAGTTTTCATATTGAACTTATAAAACCAAGTTTGTGACTGGTCATATAACACAATCTTCTTATCCTGGTGTGTTCTGTTAAGAGGCTGTACCTGCTTTTTTTCCCAGAAAGAAGCATTTAATTTCTTTTCTTTCAGCTAAGCCTGGAGTGCAAAGCACAGCAGCTGTGGTACAAAGACAGTAGACTTGCAGATGTGTGTTTTGCAAATGTGGAAAATGAAGTTCAGCCAGAGATGTTTCTTTCCATTACCTCAGAACTTGCTACTCTAGTAACAGGAACAGCCTCCAAATTTCTCATCTCTATTTTTTCTGTCTTTCCTATAAAAAAATAATTTTTTTTTTATTTTTATTTTTTTCCTTTTTTAACTATGGTATGTAAATATTGAACCCAATATAAAGGCTTCCTCCACATGTCCATTCCAGGCATTCTCCTGATGTAAGATCCTCTATTATAAAAATCAATTTCTTTGTTTATCTCTTGTCAGAATATTAACATTAACACTTAGATTTTCACTTGCATTTTCAACACCTTCATCTCAATGGTCAACCAGATCTTCAGAGTAGCCTTTATCTTCCTACCAATCTGAATGAAGCAATCTCTGTTTCAAGAAATTAATGTTTTTTTCTGTTTTCTTCAAGTGTATTTTCATTTTATTGTACATAGGATGTAATTAAAAAGAAAAAAATAAGAAACATAGACCTAGAAACAAAATCTTAAGGCATGTGGGCAAATACGGAAAATATAGAGTGGATTTGAGAGACACTAGAAGTTTGTTTAGGAAAAATACTGCCAAGACAGCTTTACAAATTTGTTTTGTATGACTGTGACAAATTATAGTCTTTTTGCTGTAATGCAATATGGAAATTTGCAACTGCGTCATCATAGTATCTAGAAAAATTTACATATCCCTTCATCCACACATGTCCACTATCAGTTCCTCAGATTGGTTGATATTTAGAGTTTTGTGTGACTCAAACACGTAGGTTATACACGAACTAAAATTCTCAAATTGTTATTTGTCAAACATATACATTTAGTATAAAAGTCAGAAGTCAAAATTTTCCAGCTTGGCTGCCTAACAACATGCCCTGCTTTTCAACACTGTCTAATTTCAGCTGAGTTTTCTATTGTTTGCCCTGAGAAATCCCTGAAGCATTGGGATTTCATCTCAGTGCTGCCTTTACAGTGCAGTGCTTTTCAAATGAATATACTCTGAGTGAGGGGGGAGAAAAAGAGGTGTCATAGACCCCTGGGGGACATTGCCTCCTAGGGGTAGGGACTGACATCACTGAGGGCTGGGTGCCTCTGTGGCACTGAAAGGCAGGCCCCATCAGGGACACTATTGTGCCCCCAGCTTGGGCAACACTCATGTGAGAGAGGATCTGTGTGAGTGTGTTAAGTCAGAAAAATCCTCCTGCTCCCTATCTGGGACGAGAAGGCTCCTTCCATTCTGTAAAACAGCAGCTTTCCCCATACCTGGCATTTATTTACAGTCAAGCAAATCCTCCTGCCTCTGGGCTCTTTGCAAGACTGCCATGAGAGAAGAGTCACTGCAGACCTCCCACAGGAGGGTGACAATGAGCAAGTCTTGTCTCTGGCTTGACTTGCGTTTTGGGATGCTTGGTGCCCAAGAAGAGAGCTTATAAGGATGGAGCCCAAGCTAGGGGTACATTCTTTAGTGGAGTACAGTCTGTGGAATTAAGTCAAACCTCTACATGAAAATCTACGATTTTTTCCCAAAGTGAGAAGCTTAGACAGAATACATCTGAGCAACGCCAAGAACTGTGACTGGTAATACTGCTCAGCAGCCCAAAGTATAGGTCTTCTGTACAACAGGTTCCATTCTGCATGTGTTGTTTCATCTTTAATGAATTATGCAGTTACATGCCTATTAAAGATCTTCTGTAATTCAGACCTCTTTTTTTTTTCCAGTTAGGAGGCCAGAAGAACGTGCCAATATGGAAAAAAGACTCTATTTGTTTTGAATATGAACATGATTTTGATTGTTCCCTGGTAAAATGCTGAAGTTAAAAAAACCCCACAAACAACAACAAATGAAACAGCAAAGCACCTGCATGATAATGCCCAAGCCTAAACAGCCCCTGGCTGGAAGGCAGAATTTAGGTTCTTGGTTTATAAATTGCTATAGCTAAGACAATAGTACAACATTTTCTGCTATTACATAGCAGAGACAAATCAGATAATGCAGATAAATCTCCATTCTGCAGCTTAAAGTGAGTGAAAAGCAGAGATAAATTGTGATCCCAAAATCAGTGGCAATAGAAAAAGTAGAGGAACCTCCTACTAAGATTAATATAATTTCATCTTGATTTATAAGGCTCCTAGATTTGTAATTCCTATAGAAATTGAACAGGTTTCACCTAAAGCTATTTTTAATGTGTACAGGTATATTTTGCTTATGGTAGGAACTGTTGATATGTCAAAGGTAATTTTTGATAGCAAGATACTGAAGGAGAACACCAAATTGTATATATTACCATACTTGATGATGAGCAGCTGTAAGCCCAAACTAACATAAATTAAATGTGTATCACATTTTTCTGCACCCTGGGAAAGTGCAGAACAAAGTCATGCAGTGATTACACTTCCACCAGCATGCCATTAACAACTCCAGATGGCAGCACTTTAGCTACAAACATCTCCAGGTGTAATGGAAAGGCTAAAAATAACTAAACAGCAAGGCATGACCTAGTGACAGCCTAATTTGCAAAACAAATGAAGAGACAACGGGACTGTTTAACTGAAGAAATCTGAAAGAAATGGCTTAAGCCATGAACAGATTCATGTAAATATAATTATTTTTTTTTTTAAGGAAAGACATATGCACAATCTGTCTTTTCTTTCTGCATAACTCATCATGAAGATGAAAAGTGTATGATCATTCAAGTGCAAGCTTATATTGTAACCTGGTAGAAAAACACTAGATTGCACTCAAAAAGAGATGAGCCTTCTTCATTTAAGGCTTACTGTCATCCTGATAGGAAGGCAGAGGAATCTGTATTTGCCTTTCAGCAGATTTGTTCTCTGGTTCGTTGCTTGGTTAGTTTATTTGTTTTAAAACAAGATACTGGAATTTAAATATATGCCTTAGGAAGCACTGATATTTTTATTTTTTGCTTATTGCCCACAAAGTGCCCTGGGACATCCTAAATAATTACCATCCATTTAAGACTGAATTTTATGGGATAATTTTATTTGCTCTGTCACTTATGTGCTAACAATCCTTGTATCTATGGGCATGAAGTGGATGGACTGCTGCTGGCTTTAAATAGAAATAGTGGTTTCTGTCAAATACATTTTACATAATTTTCAAAAGAGTTACTGAGCCTAGAACAGAGGTGAGGGTGCTAGCAGGGCAGAAGTGAATGACAGATGCAAAGCTCATTCTGTGAGAAACTGTTATTACTTATATAAATTCAGGTAAATCAGTCATAACTAACTGCTTCCCAGTTGTCCTTTGCCAGTAGACGTGGTTGTACAGTGAGGAGCTCCTTCTGAGGAAAAAACAGAATCTTGAATACAAACTCATTTTCTTTAATAGTCTGTAAGTTTGCAATATGTTTTAGCACTTACATAACCTCTACGGACTTAGATGGACAGATTTCTTTTTACTGCAGCTGATAAAACCTGGGTGTCTTTAAATTGTCAGTGGTGATTTTATTAGTGTGTTTCAGTTCAGAACTGTTCACGGTCTATAGGGATCATACACAATATAAAGGAAACAGTCTTGGATGTCTGTGAAAACAAGACATCTGGAAACAAACACAGAGAAAAGTTTCTGTGATTGCTAGAACACTGAGGGGGATCAGATGAGTCTGGTTTCACAGTCTGAATGTACAGCCAGTTCCTGAACTGTGTCTTGTCCATTGCCCACAATGTGCTGTAGCTGTGTTGCAGTCCTATCTCTTTTGAATTTTGCATTCATCATTTTGCTTCCTGCTGTTGCCATTATCCCGCCCTCTAGCACATGTCCCAGAAGGAGGGTCTTCCTTCTTCTCTCTTTCAGGATCAGAGCTAAAAGTCATCTTTTGCCTCCCCAGACTGAAAGGATCCTGCAGTGCTTTGCCCAACCATCTTTTGACCTCCCCACACTAGATGAGAGCAAGGACAGCATGCTCACACTAGAATTACCAACATGTCTCATGATCAGCATGCCTGTGTAGGTGGCGAAAAGGAGGAGAAACTTATGTCTGTCAGTAACCTGAGGTGTGTAAGATTAACTTTTTGAGACAATGGGGAACAGTAATTATATAACACACAAAAGAGGAGGCTAGCAACTCTTCCTTGAATGTCACTTGATTACGGCTTTCAAAATAGTCAGGCAAAAGAGATATCATTCATGATACCACCATTCTAAAAATTAAAAAAAAAGCTCACTAAAAATGTGATTTTCTGTCCTGAGCACTAGCAAGGCAGGAAAGTGACTTCTGCTGATAAAAACCACCTTTTTACAAAAAATCCAGACTTGCAAGATCTGTACATCCCCTGCCTGAGACACAAGAATGCCATGAACTCCCATTCATTTCTGCCAGAGCTAAAAATTCAGGAAAACCTTGCTAAATTAGGTAAAGTTTCAGACTTATGAGGTTTATGGTTCAGACTCAAGAGATAAATCAGGCAAACATCAACACTTTGTCTGCTTATCCAAATTAACCCTCGTAACTTCTGAAATTTGTTCATGGCTCATTTTCCCAATGCAGGAAGGGAAGTTAATGAGACACTTGCTTATATTAATCTCACTTCCAGTTTGACATATGTGGATAGCTAATACAATTTTAAAGATGCAATAGCTCAAGCACACTGTTGTGATAGGCAAATATTTATACATAATCATCTTGTTATATTAAGGAGTTTATTATTCAAATATGTTCTGCCTTTTGGGACATAATAACTTTTCAACCATTCAAAAGCAAAATCAAATGTGATGACTTTTAAAAAATTTTTCTGTGAATGAATGTTCTGGTACCAGAAAAAATTGTTGTTTGGGATTTATTTGTTGTAAAGGACTTGTATATTTACTGGATATTGAATGCTTTCATCTCTGCAGAGGTATTTCTATTTGGAGTTCCATCCATGCCTGCCTTCCCTGTCATAGCCACAAGCCTAAATAGAGGAAGATGTTTATCATTTTCCATTTAGAAATTAGTATTCTGGTCCTTCTGCAGTGCATATAAAATGCTCGTTATGCTGGAGTTTCACTGAAGTAGAAGTGATTGTACCAAGGGAAAAATTTCTCTCAATCAGGTTTGAAGTGCATGCCTCAGGGATGGGGGCATCATCTTCCTTTCTTGCACACAGTCACTCTTCTTATATCAACACCAATTATGAGGTAAGGTTCAAAGCTTTCCTGTGTGTTCATATTCAAGCCTGCTGAGAACAACCTGTCCCTTCCTCTCAGCAGACTCTCTTCTTATATTAGAATTCCCTTTCCTTTTTGTATCTATATAAAATATACAGAAACTGTCTCTTTCAGTCAAGGACTTTGAAAAGCCATGAGTTCTGGTTAGTTCTTAATATTTTGAAGTATTCTTCTGAAAATAATCTTCTCTGTCTTTTTGATTAGACTGTAGGCTTTTTGGAGTTTGCATTCTACTACACAAAATTTTAAAATGGGGAACATTGGCTTTTACTTGATGTGCATAAAAGTTGGGGGAAAAGTTCTTGCATGCAGTAACCTATTTCTCTTTAGAAAAAGTGGGAGCAGATTAAAAATTTGCTCTGAGTATCTGGGTGAAAACTAAGGTTGCCAGACTAAGGTTTAACCTCTAACCTATTCTCTGATAAAAGGGTTCAGGAGGATGACTGCATTTGGGGCCTCTTTGGTTCAGGTAATTTTAAGCTGAAAATGATAATGTGCAAAATGTTACACTGAGGAAAACTAAGGCAGATTGTCAATGCAGGCTTGTGTTTTATGGCTGAATTATGGTAATCTTATTTCTGCAGGAAACAAGTTTGTTGCAGCATAAGCAATCAGCAGATTTCTTTCTTGATATTCTCAGTTAATCTCAGTTACTTGTTTGTGCTGTTTAGCCTTCAATTTATCTTGTTAGGAAATTCCTGGCAACCTTCTGTGATAAAGGCAATCCCTCATTAATTAATAGATGCCTAATTTTGTGCATAAAGTCACACACTGTTATGGAACTGTCTCTGGGAACCTTCATATGAACCTCAGGAGGAGAAAGGTCTGTAGAAACCATCATGGTACACTGCTGTAGTACAGCAAAAGTATATAAAACTTTGGGTGCTTGTCTGTGGAGAACTTTTTTGTCTTCATAAAATTCACCCAGATCTTTAGCAGCTGGAAAAGGTTCTTAAAATAGCCACTTGCTTCTTTTCTATTTCAGTGGCTTTAATATAAAATGACTGTAACAAACCAAACCAAACTGTAAGAGTGCTGTCCTCCACTTCTGATTTCTGCACTGTTATTGATCCACATTATTCTATAGCTCTGGTGTCTGACAGAACCACAAGGTGACACTCCTACCCGACAAAATGTGCCCGCAGCTTAACACTTTCTTTTATTTTGGGAAAAAACCCAACCCTGAATGTTCTGAAATTCCATCAAGCTTAATAGGAAAACATGATATTTAGTATAAAGCTGAGAGGCAGAGTTACTGAAGGGAGCTCAACTGTTTTTAAAAGTTGGCTAGACTTCTTGAACTTTTAACACCAGAATAAAAATTTCATTGAACAATGGGAGAATGCCTTCCCTCTTTGAGCTACATAAAAACTATCATATGGCATGTAAGGAAACACTGCTTTCTTTACTTGACATCATTACTATATTAGATTTCATGCTTGTAAACATCATTTCAAAAGAGATGAGGATAGAGGATATGTTCAAGACCCAGTAGGAGCCTTGCTGAAAAATGAATGCAAAATTAGCATTAAAGTTTCTTGAGATGTGTTTCTTTGTTTTTCCTGTATATTTTCTTCTTACTCCTTCTATAAAAGTCCAAACTCAGTAGTTTACTCAGAATCTATCCAGTTGGATGATTTTCTGTCTCATGGTGGAGCCAGCCTCTTTCTCTTTGTAGATCCACTCTTGTTGCATCACGCTACTTTACTAAGGTGGGCATTTTAATGATCTGTAGGAAAACATAAGTTTGGAGCAATTCCAATACCTTTGCACTTCACCAGGAAGTTTGTTAATTAAGAGTTAATTAGTAAACTTTGCAGTCATGAATAGACCAACCCAGAACTGAATCTGTGCCAGGCAACACCACTGCTTACAGGGACACAGCACTGGTAGTGCTCAAGGCCAGGCTGGGTGGAGCTTTGAGCAACCTATCTAGTGGTATGTGACCCTGGCCACAGCAGGGGAGTTGGACTATGGGATCTTCAAAGGTCCTTTCCAACCCAATCCCTCTGCTGAATCTTTGATTCTATGATCTTGGCAGGGGAGCAAGGAGGAAAAGCCCTGGCAGGCTGGGCTTTGCTTATGGCTGTCAGGGAAAGGGTATTCCTAGAGGTCTTGGGACTGCTGCTCTTAGGAAGATTTCTTCTGTCTTTCTGCCTACTCTTCCTCAGCAATACCTGTTTTCCTACAAGTATCTCTCTCAGATTTAGCAGCCGTCCTACAAGGCCATGTGTTTTGCTGGCTGGAGCAATCTTCCCCCTCAGAAACACTAGAACAGGAGAAACACTCTTCTCATGCCTAGAGCTGGTTCTGTCATCAGTGCAGTAGTGAAGAAAGGAGGCTGTGCAAAACGAGAAACATTAAATCAGCCCTACTCAGTATCAGCCCTCTGAAAATGGCCCAAACATTCACCAGCAAATCTAATTTTGACATGCTGCTTCCCATCAGTCACCAAACACATCTTAGGAGAGACTATGCCTCATTATCTAATCCTTGCCCTAAAGCTATATAAATAATATCCTGTGCTGTCAGGGCACTGAGGACACCCCCAGTCTTCCCTGTGCCAACACAGCCCCCTCAGGGCTCCCCATCCCCTGCCAGGGCTCCCCATCCCCTGCTGGCTTGGGACCCCACACCAGCCCTGCCCCGGGTGCTGCAGCAGGGCCCAGAGCCCTGCCCAGCCATGGGCCCTGAGCCGGGCACAGCTGCAGTTCCACATCCCAGCCAGCCTCAGACCATTGCTGCACCCAGCCCCAGAGGGATGCCCGGTGCTGCGGCTGCCCTGTTATCCTGTGGCTGCCCTGCTCCTGTCTGGGCTGGGCCAGGCTCCAGCTGCCCTGCTGCCCCCAGCATGGGCAGCCCTCCATTCTCCTGGTTGACTTGGAGCCCGTGGTGTCCTGACAGATGCCACTGACACAAGCTCTCCCACAAGTGAATATTGAGATACTGTGAGTTTTTTAATACATTTCGTGGCAGAGTAACAGAATTGTTGAGGTTGGCAGGGACCTCTGGAGATAATTCTGTCCAAATCTCTGCCAAGACAGGGTCACCTACAGCAGGTGACACAGGAATGTGTCTAGGTGGGTTTTGAATATCTTCAGAGAGCGAGACTCTCTGAAGTTGTGAATATCTCTGAAGATATTCACAACCTCCTTGGGGAGCCTGTTCCAGTGCTCTGTTACCCTCAATGTAAATAAGTTCTTCATGTTGAGGTGGAACTTCCTGAGTTTTAGTTCCCGGCCATTGCTCCTCATCCTGTTACTGGGCACCTCTGAAAAGAGTCTGGCACCATTCTCTTGACACCTATCTTTGAGATATTTATATGAGTTAATGAGATCCCCTCTCAGTCTTCTCCAGGTTAAACATATCCAGCTCCCTCAGTCTCTCCTAGTAAGGGACATGCTCCAGACTCCTAAATATCTTTATAATTCTTCTAGATCTTCAAGACTTTGGTGAATTATATTCCCCAGTTCTGCAGTAAGAATCTCATAGGAGAGAATGTGTCTCCTCCAGACCTCGAGGAGACATTCAACAGACCAGCCCAGTGCCAGGCTGCAGAAAGCTCTACAATTCATCTTAGGAAGAACAGGAACTGAGGAATAGTAACAATGCCAAAAGAGCAGAAATGCCTGCAAAATGCAGATTTGAATACATAAATGTTGAGCTTATCTTTGGCCACCTAGCTCTATTCTTGTACAATAAAAAAAAGCCTAGATGACAAAATCATTTTGAAATCAGAATTTTGAGAGGGGAGGGAAAGAGATGAAGTCTGTGTAGGAGAGAAAGAAAAGTGCGGTGTCCACTGGGTAGCTTGAAATATACATTCTAAGCATTTCATTTTTTTCTTTAATATTTTAAAATACATAAATAAATAAATAAATATGAAATGTTGCCACTGATTGATATAATCCTGATGCTTCTTAGTTTTACTTTGTGATCACTCCCCTAGTGCTTACATAAACAGCCCGAAGGTTTGCTTTTGGTATTTTACCTTGTGGTCATGTTTACAAGCTGCTCCATCAAAACAAGATCTTATTTTCAGAAGTTTATGAAGCAAAGAATTGGAATAGCTGGAAACACATGAAATAATCTAATGTCACTCAGTAGTTCAGTTATAAACCTGAAATACATAAAGTAATAATAGAACGTCGACATTTACGACTCGAAATATCCTATCAGCTTTTCTACAGTAGAGAAAATTTTGAAACCAAATAAAATTGCCTCCTGGGACCTCCCCAAGCAAAATTCAAATAGCCTCTGAGAACATCATTGTAGGGGAAGGCACTGAACATCAGACAATTGGTGATAATCTCTGGCAATCTTAAAAAGGTGCCATTTATAGCAAACAATTGACAAAACGTCAGTGTATAACTTTGCTATTTTGTTCCTATATGTGTATAACTAAATGTATGGCTGCTGTTTATTTCTAGTTGCTGTTTGAAAGAATTCCTGCAGCCAAATATCTTTTTTTTTGCTGTTAACATTTAAGAGGCTGCCTAATGTGAACAATTCATGTCCAGTTGAGCTTAATTTTATATTTTCTCAATGATATAAAGATTGATCAATTAGAAATTAATTTAAATAATTCTTAATATTGTTATTGATCAGAAGGCACCTTCCTTAGAATCTTCACGTGCATAAATATGGAATTCCATATATATATGTCTTCATATATAGTATTTTAAATATATAACATTCATAACTGCTTAATGTTTTGTCCTAGTTTGGTAAGATTTGATCTTTGGCTTTGATTCTGTTATAATATGGTATAATAATTCTGGTATAGTATATGACAAGGTAACTCCCCTAGTTGATCAAGGGAAGTCAGTTGATGTAATAGTTTTGGATTTCAGTAAAACTTTCAATACTGTGTCTCCTGGGATCCTTCTGGACAAAATGTCCAGCACACGGCTGGATAAACACATCGTGTGATGGGTGAGCAGCTGGCTTGCGGGTCAGGCACAAAGGGTTATAATGAACGGGGCGACATCAGACTAGTGCAGTTCCACAGGGCTCCATCCTTGGCCCTGGGCTCTTCAATATCTCCATAAATTACTTGGACACAGGACTGGAAGGGATACTGAGCAACACTTCAAAACTGGACAAAGATGTTGACTCCCTGGAAGGCAGGAAGACCCTGCCTTCCAGGGAGGCCTTGTTAAATTGGAGGACTGGGCAATCACCAACCATGTGAAATTCCCCAAGGCAAAGTTCTGGATTCTGGACAAGGGACAGGGCAACCCTGGATATATGGACAGACTGAGGAATGTGATGCTGGAAAGCAGTGCTGCAGAAATGAACCTGGGGGTCCTGGTTAATGGAAAGTTGAACATGAGCCAGTAGTGCCCTGGCAGCCACAAGGGCCACTTACGTCCTGGGGAAAATCAGGCCCAGCATCACCAGCCAGACAAGGGAAGGGATTGTCTGCTCTGCTCTGCTCTGCTCTGCTCTGCTCTGCTCTGCTCTAAGCCAGCCTCATCTCGAGTTCTGGGGGCAGTTTTGGGTCTCACAATATAAGACATTAAGCTCTTAGGAAGTGTCCAAAGGAGGCCACAAGGATGGTGAAGNATATAAGACATTAAGCTCTTAGGAAGTGTCCAAAGGAGGCCACAAGGATGGTGAAGGCCCTTGAGGGGAAGACAGGAGGAGCTGCTGAGATCCTTGGTCTGTTCAGCCCAGAGAAGAGGAGACTGAGGGGAGACCTCACTGCAGTTATAACTTCCTCATGAGGGGAAGAGGAAGGGCAGACCTTGGCTTCTTCTCTGTGGTAACCAGTGACAGGACCTGAGGGAATAGCCTGAAGTTGTGTTGGGCGAGGCTTAGGTTGGATATTAGGAAAAGGTTCTTCACTCAGAGAGTGGTTGGGCACTGGGACAGGTTGCCCAGGGAGCTGATCACAGCACCAAGAGTTCAAGAAGCATTTAGACTATACTGTCAGGCACATGGTGGGATTTCTGGGGTAGTCCTGTGAGGGATCAGGACTCAATCATCCTCGTGGATCCCTTCCAGCTTGGCATATTCTGTGATTCTGTGGTCTGCGTACAGGAGAATGGTGACATCGGCACAGCTTGAGCGCTCATCACATCAAGTCTGCAGTGGCTGAGGACATGGGATTCTTCTTGCTCATCATGCTATCTTTAGAATAGCTTTCTCTTTTTCTAAAGGATAGGTGCCTCACCACATTTGAATTGCAGCTCATGACATGGTGCCAACTGACTTCCCTGGTTAGCCCCCAGGAGATTACAGTGGAGTTATTGAGCTTCCACACCACACAAAGTGTGCAGGTGCTAGAATCTTTGCCTCTCCACAACACTTCAGGGTTTTACTATAAGTCCCTTGAACACCTCCACGCAACTGTAGATGGTTTGTCATATGTGTTGATTTTGCTGGGAGCCAAACTGAGACTGGCTTTCAGATTTAACAGTTTTGGATGACTCACTCTTTCAGAGAAGCAGCTGCAGGGTATTTAGGAATAGGCAAAAATGGCAATCCAGTGACAAATGTCATCATGGAGCTGACAGGAATTGCTGAATATGGTGCAGCACCTGACAGGTGAATGGATATGGTGAGCCGATAACATTAAAATACTTGGACATGTTCCCACAACTCCTAGTATTCCTAGCAAAAGAAAAAAAGATCTGACCATAGGACTTTGTAGGTAAATAATTACCCTGTTGTATTTGGAACTAAGTTTAAATCTGTATGCTGTTGTCATTTCCTAAAGTATTTTAATCTTTAATTTTGAGCTTTGGATCTTTGTATCCTTAATGGTATTCTTTAGAGTTGGCACTCTGGACTTCAGTAAAGATGTGCCAATTTCTGGAGTGGCCTATCAGTTCATAACTTGCTGAAAGGAAAGGCCTTTGCTGTTTGTTCAGAATGTGAACTAATGTGGCCAACCTACCTGCCTCCCTGCCACCCTGTCATTTCTGTTACCTCTTCAGAGCTGCAGAGGAACGGAACTGAAAAATAGGTGCTGAGCTTCTCCAGCCAGATAAAAAAAAATAATAGAGTAAATTTCAAAAGCCTTATTTTTCTCATTGTTAAGGTTCTGCTGTCCTAAAAGACCTTCTTCTTAGGAGTATCTGTGGTGTAGTGTGAAGATTCCTGGGCTGGATACATGAGAAGATATTAAATGTTCCATTCAGCTGGTGACACCAGGTTATGCAGGTTCCACTGGAATAAATCTGACTTGTAGCCTATTTGCCATGTTTAGTGAGTAGCTCCAGGCTTCCAGTGGACTGTCTTTTCCCAATGATCTCTAGTTTAGTTGTGGAATTTTCTTTTCTTAGCAGACCTATTCTACAAAAAGCAAAAATTTTGCAAGTCATGCTTTCTTGAGAGATAGAGGCCATGTTTTGATATATCGCAATAGATGCTCCAGCTGGAAGCCAGGGCAACAATTTACACAGACTTTAAATAACATAGATGACGGTATCCAGGTAAGTACACACAGAGAAGAGTGGACAAATTTTCCAATATGATCAGAAACCCTCTGTGATTTGAAGCCCATTGAGACAGATATTTGATCTCCTTCAATCCTGTCCTCCCTCTTCCCCTTTCTCCCTTAACTGCTTCTCACATGTCTGGAGATAAAGTACACCCCGTGAAAGCTGTTTAGACCACACCAAGAATTCATCCAGAAACTGAAGCCTGAGTTTGTCAGCGTACAAAATACAACCAGGTTAGAAGCAGTCCAGGGGATTAATGGGAAGAAGATGGCTGACAGCCTATTAAGCTCCATGTTGTGGCTGTAACCTCCTCCTTGGGTGGTCTCCATATTCCCAGAAGTGAGGAAGGCATATGAGAGCAAAGTATGATTGTGTGCCTTCTGTCTTCTTCCACTCCCACCTGGTATCTGCTAGTGTCTGTCCTCAGAAAAAAGATTATTTTGGAAAATCCTGTTGATGCGACCTGGTATGCAGAAGTTTTTTGGCAGTCCTAAGCAGAGGGCTAAGGAGTGAAAGCAGCACCGGAAGTAAATAGTCTTTTCTTCCTGAGAAACTGTCTCTGTCTTTAAGGTTTGTGGAAAAAACATTGGTTTTTCTTTGCTGTATTATTCCTCTTTTGTCCTTCCAGTATCAGCTCAGCCTCTTTCCCAGACACAGATGGAATTTTTCTTTGGTTCAGTGCCCACTGCATGACACAAAGGACTGTAGCTAATCTAAGGCAGGTAGCAAAAACATTCATTTAAGATTCCTGTATTTTAAGAGTTGGTATTTAAGACACTCATATAGGCATATGGATTGAGACTTACTTGTAAAGAGAATAATTTGGTCTAAACCTGTTTGGAAAGAAAGATTTATATTGATATTTTCATCCAATATGAACATAAATCTCAATGATCTACTATATAGATAAACTATATACCTGAATATTTCTAAAACTTTCTAAGACAGAACCTTCTACAGACTGTGTGCAATTCTATTACTCTAACTGGGTTGAATCACTTGGATTTAGACTCTTTTCCTTTCTTCTTTCTGATTGCATAACATCATCTCTTGAAATAGTGTTTTAAACAAAAGGCAGACTTTAAAGCAATGTGGGTTTTTCCCTAACACCTACACTAATACCTAAAAATACTCTTAAAATTATTCAAGAAGAAAGATTTTTAGGGTGAAATTCCTCAGATACATTGTGTTTTGCTTTTCCAGGACTGAGTCAGTTTTTTATTCACTGTTATTCATTTGGTTTGTGAATATTACTTTCATTTCTACATTTGTGGAGCAAAGCAAAAAGATATCTGCTTGTGATTTGATCAACATAATGGCTTTAATCCTATGCTTTGGGGAGGGAGTATGTTTGATCATGGGAGCTGGAAGGCATATCCTATTCAATCCATGAAAAGTCAAAAAATATAACAGTGTTAACTTCCTGCTAATTAAGTGAGTCATGATGGACCAAGAATCATCCATGGTAATCTGTGATGGTACCATGAAAAATGCATTGTAATTAGGTAGCACAGCTTGAATATGAATTAGCATTATTCAACAGATGCATGCCTCTTTGTTGGTTCCAAGTATCAAACAGTTTTTTA
>WAAG01006150.1:0-15203 GCA_013390105.1 Tichodroma muraria
TGCAATAATTTATGGTTTTCCAGTTCCCTAATCAGCAAAACACTATGGAGGGGAGAGATTTAATACTAATGCAAGACACAACTAAACTGATGAGTTTGGGGTGGACACTTACACCATTTGTGAATATATACTTTGCAAGCTGGTGCCAGCTTCCATGTTTGCTAGTTTAGCTAGGAATCTGTCCTACTGACAGGACAGCATCAGGGAAACACCCTCAGGTGTGCAATAAATTAAATATAAAGGCTGTGCCAGGAAACTACAGTGAGAACCTTGAGAGAAGTGGAATGCACAAATGCAGGGTCTAGGAATATGGAAATCAGATGAATGTGGGGACAGAGGACATATAAGAACTGGGGGCAGAAGGATAAAAGAAAACCATTCTGGCAGCAGTGATCAAAAGGTCCCTGATAGTAGGTATTTTAACCCCTCTTGTGCTGTTCCTGATTAGAATGAAAAACCATCGTTACCACCAATTAACCATTTTTTTTCTCAAATGGCAGCAGAACATGCAGTAGGCCTGAAGATTCAAAGGCCTATTAATGTACTCAAACATGGATCAATATAACAAAAGCTCTGCATTGAAAAGTGGTTTTAAAAGTCTTCCCTAAAATGATGTCTTTAGATAGCATGGAAAACCAAAAAAAAAGGGCAATGATGAGGTTGTTCACGCACTTTATTATTTCCTTGAAACTTCTGCCTGTATGCAAAAAACGTTTTTTTAAGCTACTTAACCACAGTATTTATAGTCAGGGGTCAAATATGTGTGTCTCATTCACTGGTTACTCAGTTTGATGTCTTGGGCTCTGATATTCAGAAGTGATTACTGCTTCATCCAAAGACAAAAGGAGCTGTGCTTCCAACATCAAATTCTATATTTTCAAGTACTTTGGAAAACTAAATTGTATGTTTATGTAATGTCCCCGTGCCTCAGTTTTCTTCTGTGAAATGGCAAGGGCCATTCCATCATCCATGTGAGGGTTGTGCAGGTAAATTAGTATTTCTGTAGTGCTCAGATGCTACAGTTTTAAGGCATGTAAAGGTGATTCTGCTGCAGAACCAGGATTAGATTGTGTGCTGTAAAACTGTATGAACAGGTAACTGAATGAACAGGAAAATCCAGTACTGAAGAGCTTCTCACTAAATGACTGATAATAGCTCACTCTGTGCTGTGTGAAGTAAGCATATTCAGGATAAAAAAAAAAGTTAAATAATTCAACAAACTATAACAAATATGCATATGAGAAAATAGTTACAATGTATTTTTTAACTTTCACTATAACCTCAATTATTCTGCATTGTAAGGTAGCTATAAATACATATTTCACAAAATAGAGAATGCAATTTGCAGGAATTTCTGATGCTCTAGGAGTGGAACTTCAAGTCACATTATATTATGTAAACACTATCAAACCTCTACACTACACCACTTACACTAATTAAAGAAACACAATTTCACTAATTTTTAAATTTTACAGTATAAGCACTTTGGGTGATTGGAATTTCCAATGCCAGGTATCCAGATTTCAAAGAACCCAAGAGAAGATGGCTTAGAAAAGTCTTCAGAAACATTATAAAAGTCATCTTTTCTAGACACAACTGCAATAACATTTCAGTTTGCTAGGACTAGAGGCAGGTAGGCTTCATTCTGCTGGAAATTTGACAAATTCAGCCTTTCTAAACTTTCTGTGGGAAAAAAACCTAATAATTAGACCTTAAATCAATGACTGGTCCAGGAGTGCCCATTCCCCAGTTTTCATTTTCATTCAGAGCAATTGCTGGAGCAATTCGTGAGCAAGGAATGCGGTACCTTTCTGATTATCTGGTATTGAGTCACAGAGTAATTAGGGTTGAAAGGGACCTTAATTCTGATCTCCTTCAAACTCCCCTGCCATGGAAAGGGACATCTTCCACTAAATCAGGTTGCTCAGGGCCCCATCCTGCATCTGTGTGTGCATATCTACAAACAGATTACATTAGAAAAGAAAGATTAAAGTGCAGCACTCACCTGGTCCATTGAGGAAGTCTTTAATTTGCACAGTGATAAGAGGAGGTGGAATACCACTTTTAGCATCTACCTCTCCTGCAACTGTCTGCAACCAAATCTTGCAATAATCCAGAGCTTCTGGTAGAGTCTTCCCAGGATCTACAGACGATAATCATCATAGCCATTAATTTTACTCCAGGAATATGACATATTACAAAACGTTGCATACAAAATTGACTAGACAAAATTAAAGAGTTTTAAATGTAATATGGTAAATATTATACATAATATGGTTTACATAGCATTTGCTCCTACAGACAGATGCATGTGTAGAATAATGCATGCACTCATGGACAAGAGGACAAAGCTCTAATTACAAAAAATTTAGAAAACACAAAAAAATACCAAGTAAAATATGAGTAAGATACATCAATAAAACAAACCGACTGTAAATAGCACACAATTTCAGCTTTAATCAATGATTAAGTAATGACACTTAAGGACTCCTTACAAGAGAATCTGTGCTCAAAACCTGTTACTGGATTGTATTGCCATGGCTTGGTAGAGAAAATAATAATGGAAAGGTAAGTTATAAAGGCAAAAACCCCAGAATGCTATGAGAGCTCAGGAACAGAGCATGACAACAATGCAGTTGTATCATTCCTTTTGGAGCTTCACTCAATAGCTAATCAGTAGCTACTCTTGGGTACCACCTTGAATGGTGTTCCTTTGATCAGTCTGTAGTACTACAAAAGAACATTAAAATTAAATCCATCCAAGGGCTATCCTTGTCTTCATTTTCCACGTATCACACATAGCAAAAACAGTTGGGCAAAAAGGCTTTTTAATCTTTAGGGATTCATGACCTTCATTATGAGCATTATGGTCTTAAATTATAAATAATCAGTCATTGTTTATTATCGAGTCTGCTATGTTAATTATTGAATTTCTGTCTCATCCCCAACTTAAGGGGATTTTCTTGAAGCTATTCTTTCCTTTTCAGTCAAATAAAAACTGCTATAATTGCTTTGAGTTTTACTGAATTAATTCCTTTCAGGAATAGGATTTACATACTCACTGCTATAGCCAACATATGGTATTGTGGTATCACAGTCATATGTGGACTGGGTATATAAAGTCAGCTTTGGAATTTGTGTTTCTTGACCTTATCATGTGATTCATATAAAACTTGGCACATATGAACCCTTATGTGATTTCAAAGAACCTACTGAAACCAATTGATCATGACTTTAGATCTATATGGAAAAGATCAAAAGTTAGCACATTCTTTTGTTTTTATTTGATCAATTTTCAGGCAATGACTTTACAGCAGTATTTTTACTGTATGGCATATACATTACAGCCTTTTCTTCTCTCTATTCCTGCTACACATTTATGAAGTCAGCTCTCAACAGTTATTTAAGAACTGTCACTGCATACAACAGGTTTGTATATTTTCCATGAGAATTTCTACATTTTTATGATTCTTAACCCTTTTCTTTTAATTACAACAACCAGAGTGGTGTGGCACACTCCCTTTATCTACAGTAACTGTTCTAGGGAATATCTTATTGTGTCTGGCATTTTTCTAGTACACAGAAACTACTACCACTACTACCACTACTACTACTGCTGTTACTCATCATCATCCTCTTTACCACCAAGGCACAAAAACACAGATTTTTTCCAAAACACAGATTTGTAGCTGTTGTGAATGAGGATGTTAGCTCTGACTTGGATCTATAAAATATCTTATCTTGTGCTCATAGATCATCATAACCAGCTAACATTCTAATGTTTTTCAGAGTATAAAGGGTAAAGCATTGTAAAAAATGACTATATATTGCTCAATGAATATCACTGAATTGATTAAGTACATCTCTGAATTACCGTTCCTCTCTAAGTATTAATATAAACATTTAAGTGTACCAATATGGCACAAAACATTGCAATATGCCATTATATTGTCTCATTTCTGGAAGATAGCATCACATACTGTATATAGCAATCTTTATCTTCCACCAGCTTTTCAGAAAATTCACTACATTTAGCTGAACACTTCTTTTCTAAAATACACTTAGAGGTAGCCTTATTATCCTAAGATGTGTTTATGTTATTAAATACCTAATAATTATTTCAAAGTTGTAGCTCTTTCAAGCTGAAAATATCTCTGATGAAAAGAACTTACATAGCAGAAAATCCCTGCATGACATATTTCATTAACTATACAAACTGCCCTCAGGCCACTGGGAACTGCTTCACTTAAGCGCAGAACCAAAAAATAAAGCAACCATGGGACTCTCAGGAGATTGTTTTGCTCTGTCACGTCTCCAAGGAGTGCAGCACTGCCATCTCTTCATCTTGGCTGGGGCACTGCAGGACTGGGACATGTGAGTAATAAGGACTCCAAAATTTACATCTTAGGAACACAACATGAAGAAACCTCAATGCACAACATCAGTGCAAGTCCAACAAAATATATTACTTTTAACCCAGCACTGGTCTTACTGAGTTCAAGCATTTTTTAAGTTCAAGTGAAACTGAGCTAATTTTGGAAGTGGGAGTATTGCATTGCCAATTTTGCATCACAGATAATAATATCAAAGGGCCATGCAAAGAGCCAGCTCGAGTGCTTCCAAGCCCATGGCATAGAGTTAATTTTGAATCTGGGTAACAGACTTGGCTGTCCAGCCAAATATGCCAGTTTTAACTTTTCATGTTATGATAAGAAAGCTAAAATCCAGAGGTTTCAAAATTGACTATGCTTGTGTGTATCAAAAACTTGAGGGGAGCTCCAAATAAAATGTATGAGGGTAAGACAAATACATATCTCAAGGGTCAAACAACCAAAAGATTTGTATCCCTAACAAAATACCTTCTAAGGTAGAAAACAACACATGCATTTTCAAAGGATCAAGGATCAGGAAAGGAATAAAGCAATATCAGTCAATCAATCCCTATGCCAAAAGCACAGGAAAGAGAGAAGCAACTGAATGAAAAAAAGGAATTTCAGAATGAAAAAATACCCCATCGTGGGGAATTCATGATGAGAAGAGCTATTAGAGAAAGGACTCTTGTCTCTCAAGGAAATGATGGAGGCATTCAGAATGTTTAAAAATACACTTGACAGAACACTATAAAATATACAATTGGGAACAATTATGCATCAGCAGGGAACTGGTTCTGAATAATGTATTATAATAGGTCATTTCCATTTCCATTTTCTATGATTCTCCCAAAAATCAACACTTAAATTTGAAGTTATTTGTATAAAGAAAATGCTGAAGAAAGCCCAGGGGATGCATATATAAGTAAAAGGAGAGGCTAGAATTACTCCACAGCAAGCCAAGAGAGAGAAAAGAAAGGACTGAGAAGTGAGTAACAGTGAAGATGGCCAGAAGTTTTATCCTCTACACCATGTGAAAAATTTGTCTGTGGTGGCAAAAGAAAAATGGTGAGACAACTATCACAGATCGACAAGACTTTAAATTACAAGACTGTAATTTAAAACCTGTAAGACTGAGAAGGTGAAGCCTTCAACAGATCATTTACCTTCCTCCCTCCCCTCTAAAATAAAAACTAAAAAAAAACCACCAAAAAACCTAAAAAAAAAAAAAAAAAAAAATAAAATCTGGCTGTTTTTAAATTCACCCAAACATCCAAAGCCACTTCTAGCCTTGCTGAGATCCAGACCTCAGCTCCAAACTTCACTTTATGAAGTATTTTCCTAAACTTGAGTTGAATTTGCAAGCTTGTCCCCTTGTTCTTCTGTTAACAGCAGACACCAACCCCAAAACTTCTGAAGAGAACAGGGAATAAGGGGAAAGGAAATGGGGAAGGCGGGAGAAATTTCGCATCTTGAAGATTTTCATTCTCCAGAACGACAGCCAGGCCGGCTCAGGGGCATAGCCTGTGGGAGGCTTTAATGGGGGAGCTCAGGGACCCAGAGCAGGGTCCCTGGGAGAGGCAGGGGACAGGCCACGGAGCGCGTGTGCGGGACGGCAGCTTGGCCTGCCTCGCTGGAGCGCTTCGCGGCCCCAACGAGCGCTGCAGCGCGCTTGCATTTCAATGGGTGAATCATATTTTGGTCTGCAGTCAATTTTGGAAGCCAGTATGATGCTGCAATCATCTCTGTGTTTGAAACTCTGAAGTGGAACGTTCGGTCTTGTTTTCAAGACGGTTTCCACCGGAATTTAAAGAACACAAGTGGAAAAATATTCCTGCTAGCGTACTCACAAGTGCTGTGTCAGGAAGCTCAAAACTGAGCACTTAGAGTAACCTGAGGAATGCACATTCCCAGGCCAATTTGGCTTTATGGGTGGGGGCTGCGCTGCTCCCCCCTCATCTATGACTGCAGATGCACTGGACAATAAATATACCCAGAGGGGAACAGGTGACACTCCAACAGAACTCCCTCAATGCTATGCTAGGAAACAGCCTTAAATCCTCTCTCTGCCATGTAGGAAGCACAGGCTGACAGAGAGGCAGTGAATCAGGCTTCCCGCCAGAGCCAGCCTGTGCTGCTTTTCATGCAAAAGCCTGGAAAAGGCTTTCCATTAGATCAGAGGTTACATGTGGTATTAGCTACTGCATCTGCTCTTCATGGACCCCCTGCCATCAAAGGCGTGGGTGTCAAATAAAATAAAATAAAATAAAAATCAAGAATAATTCTGGATGGCCTCACAATGACTGTTTTTTGCAAATGAGTTGTTGGTGGAAGTTGAAGAAATTCCATGCATAACAAATATTTACTGAGAAACTTCTCTCCTTTGAAAGAACCAAGTGCCACAACCTCCTCTTTGAAAGTAAACAAACAAACAAATAGGAAAAAGTTTTTTCAAGAATGTCCAGAGCACAGTGGTCAGGAAATGAGGCAACTTTGTATCTGGATTACATTACCTGAAACAAAGCAAATAAAGATTTAAAAAAAATATTTATAAAAGCAGCTTATGAGATTACATTAAAAACAATTGCACCCACTTTTATTTAAGTAAAAATGGCCAAAACTCTGTTAGCAAAAACTAACAGTTAACAGATGCTTTTTGTTAAATACAGGATGAGCATTTAATAAAAAAGGGTCATTTTACAGTATCTTTCAGTGTATTTTTAGAGAATCTCACAAGTAAACTCAAGGAGCAAAAAGTCTTTTTAGAGCCACTTACTGAGGAGTTAAAACTTACTCCATTAATTTATTTACTTTGATTTCAAGTTCCTGTACCTTGCAGTAGCATAATTGCAGTCAAGCTGTGCAATTACAAAACACAAATGAAGCAGTAAGGACAATCACAATAAAACTGAGCTAACATTGCAACAACCTAATAAGGCTCCTGCTTGTACAAATTGACTTGCCAGTGGACTTGGTTGTAGAGAAGACTGAGGAAGCAAAACCATTGGGTCTTTAGCTCCTAGGTAGGCAAATGCTCCCACATAAAGAGACTGGTCTGATGGAAATGTGCTGCTACTGACTGCTAATTAATAAACTAAGAATACTGATCTTTAAAATAGCCTATTTCCTCCTATTTAATTCTTAAGTTCTTATTTCTTTCATGTTTCAGAAATTAAGCTAAAAATAAATAACACAGCTAGTGCTGGAGGAGCCAAGTTCTTTGGATGAAATTTGGTGTTTCAGCCACTGTACAATGCTCTGTCTCACAAAAGGAGTGATAGTTTAATGTGCAAGATTGTGAATTTTATGCTCTATTCAAAACTAATAACAAAACCCTTGTCCCAAATAAAATACATATGGCTTCATAACAGTACAAAATCTTCATTTCTACACAATGTTCAAAGCGGTAAACCATCATGAAGCAGTAACCCTTAATTCTGTCACCAGCCCAAGACCAACTATTATTCTCTTTAAAATTCATGTTTACAATTTAAAGGATAATTTCCCTGTTTTATACAAAGGTTTATAAAATAGACTGTCATCAAATTACCTATTAGAAGCATTTCTAAAGTCCAGAAAAATCTTTGTTGACTTACAGCTAAACAATATATTTCTTAGAAGTACAGTATTGGGAGGTGAGGGATGAAAAGCACAACTAGATCCAGACTATCACCAGGTTTTCTTTACCCTAAAGTTTTTTGTGGAACTTATGTCAACCAAAAAATAAGATCTTCCTAATTTCTCAACAGAATTCTGTAATTGCTACTGCTTCACAAAAATTTGAGGGTTGTTTCAGAACTGTAAGTTTTTTCTTTTATAAATGGCACAGTATTTCACAAGAATTGAATCTATGGCTGTTGAATGAACAGTCTTCAAATCTTCAAAATTTCACACCAAAATTGATAGAAACAATTTCTCCAAATGTTTTAAAACATTCCTAAACTACTCTTATGCAGTGTATATGTTGTAGAATGCATAGAATACATAGAATGATTTTAATAGGAAGAGATTTTATTACTATGTTTTGAATGCAATGTAAATATTTCATATATAGCTTAACTACACAAGTTTAACCATATTAGTTTAAGTAATGAGAAAACACCCCCAAAGGATTACCAACAAAACTTTATAACAAAGTAATTTTACTTTTGCTCAGACAAGTCTTAATTTTTAGGCTGTGATCAAAATTTGCAATGCTATAGAGTTAATTGTAGAAGCAGAATGGACAGAACTTTGCCCAGTTCATTGGTGGTGGCAGCTTGCACCCAGGACACACTTGAATGCCTCAGACATGGGAAATGAAGAAGTCCTACTGCATCTTTCCAAAGCACTAACTTAATGAAGATGTGATCTTAGACCTACTTCAAGCTTCCTTCAAGCTTTGCTTTGTGAATTCTCTTCACATTAATTGCTGCAATGACCACATTTTACATAGTATTTAAGAAATACACGTGAGAATCTGAAGTAAATCAAATTCATGACACAGATGTATTTCATTCAAGGCAGGACAGAACAGGAACAGCAGAGAAAGATGAAAACAGAAGAAGGATTAATAAAATGTAGCAGAGAACAAATCTCCCTGTTTTAAGTATCTTCTCTTCCACTGCCTAATCTTTCTCACTGTTAAATCCTTCTTAAAAGTTCCAATACAATTCAGGTTTCTGAGAACAGTTAAGATTGCATTTTTAGTCTTTTGCACAGGCACATTATTTTAATGCTAACTTTTAAAATATACAATCTCATTCAGCAAAGATTTGGTAAAGCTGCATAGAAAAGTATACTACTTTTCACAACTGCTGTGGTGGGAATACTGTCAAGGAAAAACTAGCAATACCTACAGCTCTCGTTCAGAAAACAGTTTGAAACCCTGTATCATTCTGGCTGTATGTTCACCTGGAACTCTGCATACTCATTTACACTTTTTGGGTAACACTTCATAATGATGTATATCATAAAATCATTATACCCTGTACTGACTGCTAGACAAATGAATTGCAATCATTTGATTTCTTCAGCAGAACATATAAGGCAGAAAAAGAAGATTTCAGAATATTTTCTACTCGACAGCTATTTTGACATCTCTCATTATGAACTTTGCATATGGAATTAAAAAAAAAGGCATTTTTTAAGAGATGGAATTTGCTGCAAAACCCTAATGCTCAATTGAATGAAAACTTTAAATAGATGACATCACTTGATGCTGTTTGAAAGATCACTTTATTTTTTTCACAGCTTTTGTCCAAAACACCAGGTGCTTCTACAGTGTTTATCTTTACATTTTATTGGTACGGTAGTATAGGAAAATATTGTGACATTCAGTCATAAAAAATGCTCTTTATGAAACTACCTTGGCTTACAACTTTTACTTCCTTAGAAAACTTTGAGAAGTTACAGCAACGCAACAATCCCTGCCACAATCTGGTAATGAGAAAACAATACTAAGAAACAGAAAGAACTGGTTGCTAAAAGGTTAGATCTTAATTAATTTCAAATATTTTACACTCTTAACTTGATTCAGCTGTGAGGTATAATCCTAAAAATATGTATATTTAGCAACTGATATTTAAAGATGTCCTGAAGTTCCCTCAGCTGTTTTCCACCACCCTCTGCAACTTTGAGAGGTGCAATCATTTTCATGGTTATAGCCAGGACTGGATGTTAAATGCCCTTACCTGTACACTTGTAGTCTGAGGCGACTCCTTTAAGGCCAGCGTCGAACACTGATATTTCTACTTTTTGCTTTCTGTGGTGGCAGCTGAGGAGCACAGAGGGCTGTGATACGACCAGGTAGAGAAATGGCTGTAGTTCTGTGTCCCCAGTTCCCCTGCGCCCGGGCTGCCGTACAATAGTTATGCCCAGGGCTTGTCGAGCAGATGATCTTGTGGAAGCGTGCAGACTTTCCAGTGACAAAAGGCCTGTTCTTCTCCCAGCAGACAGGGGAGGGTTACTGTTCAAAAGATCGTCTGCTGTGACAGAAGAGATGCATGGCTGGCTGGGCTTCTTGGTATCATGGCTGCCGCCTGAGACTGTTTCTGGAAGGTTCAAGGAGCTTTTACTTCTCTTCTCACCATCTTTCTGATCTTGCACTGATTTTGATTTAGGCGAGGCAGTGCATGAGTACGTCATCAATGAGATTCGACTTGCTGTAACAAAAATGTCAAAGGGAATGAAGTTGAGATTCTTCACGATGGAAGACTGGCGGGAAGGACGGGCAATGCGGTGCTGGCTGGTGCCACTGTGCTGCTCGATCTGAATGATTCTGATCTTAACACTGTCACTGCCAATTCCACTGTCCTGTGCCCCGCTGTAACGGGAAGAAGTCTCAACTGTTCCTCCATCAGCCACATCCATCTTCTTCTGTTCTTGCTTGGAAACCTGCAAAGGAAAATGTTATAATTAACTTCTGATATCCATATCCCAACTATTTCCATTTCAGTCATAGCAAAAAATCACTACATAAACATGATGTCAAAAAAGAGAAATATTAAAAAAAAAATCTGCCAAGTTAACTTTAACACAGTAATCACTCATAAAAACACAGCAGGTGTCTGTTCCATTGAAATGATGATTCACAATAGCTAAAGAGCCAAAAAAACATGAAAGAGAAAAAAAAAAGCAGTAAGGTTTTCTCAGCTTAGAAAACATTTAAAAAAAATTAAACTCTTCATTTAAAAAACTCTAAAGAGTTTGTAAGAAATTTACGGATTAATATAAACCCATATATCTGTGAAATAATGCATTTTAAATAAAGGCCTAGTTAGAATTGTTTTCCAATTTTGAGCACTGATGCTCAAAAAGCCACCTTTGTCACTAAAATTTTGTGCTGTGATTAGATGAAATAGAACACAATATTAATCCACTAGACAATCATAAAAAGAATAAATGGAAATTATAAAGTGAAATGTATAAAAAATATATTGTAGAAAAATACTTTTCTTAGGAGTCATGGAAGGCAGCTGCCTTATATAAAACACTGAAATTAAAGGAAACATCAGAACTCTCAAAACACTGTCCCGGGGATGGGTATGAGTTCTTAGCTTCTTAGCTATGTTCCAAGGCCACACAGGGTATTGGCTGTGACAGTCATAGGATTTCATGTGAGAAATCATTGCATATAAAAATATTTCAAAAAGAAAACATACACCAATGACAAACACAAAGAGTGCAAGAGCGAAATAAAAAGTTGCAAGGCTGTGTCCAGAGACCTTATAGTCTCAGCAAAAGAGACAGAGATATCCCAAGACTCCAAAGGAATACTTCAAGAAAAACTGTTTTCAACACTGATCACGAAACAAGTAGACGTCTTATCAAAAGCCTGAGGACAAGGTGGGGAGCATATACCAAAATATGTGGCAAAAAACAATCTGCAAAAATTCAACAATAATTGATGCATGACTAATTCCTCAGATTCATAGGAAGGTTAGAGTCATACATTCCCCCTGTATAGCTTCCACAGCACGACTAACACTTCCATCTGTGCTGCTGCAGTAGAGTTTCTGCCCTGCTCTGTACAGGAGCTAGCATAAGAAATGCCCAACTTGGTTGGATTCATAACCCATCCAGCCCAGTACACTCTTGTCCATAGCACCAGGAGGAAACTCTGTGAAGAAATACCAGAAACTTTGTCCACTTCCTGCAATCTGCTCCTCTCCTCCTCCCCAGGAATCCACAGCTGCTGCATGTAGGATGCCAGGGGTACATGTTTGTGTGGTCATTTCAGTAACCATTTCCAGGCTTCTTGTCCATGAATTCATCCACTTCCTTTGAGACAGTGTCTGTTCTCCACAATCTTTAAGAGGCAACAAGTTCCAATTTTTTTTTTTTTAAAATTGCTTTAAACCATCTCCTCCTAGTGACATTGCTTTCTCCCAATCTTTTGTAGCATATGAATTGTTCAGGGCCACATTCAGCTTTATTAGTGTTGTTATGACTTTGTAAACTATTATCACAGCCCCCTTCAGCCTTCTCCTCTTCAGACATGGAAATCCCAGCCTTTTTAGTCTCTCCTCACAAAGAAGGCACTCCAGCACCTTCAATCTTTTTAGCCTCCCTTCTCTACTTCTGTAACTCCACTGTGGCCTTCTTGAGTACTCTACAAAGCACCCAAGAAGTGGAACCACTACAGTTCTCTATAAGTGAAATGCTGACTTCTGTCTTGTTCTCCATCTCCATCCAGATGTCCAGTATTTTGTTGGGTTTTTTTGGCTGACACTGCACATTGACTCAATGATTTAATTTCTTCATTGCAGGACCTATTCCAATAATTTCTACTTATCTTCTCCACCCAAATGTATCGCCAAAAAGTGAAATATGAACTAGGGCAAACAGTACCTTAACTTCCTCTTCAAAAGGGACTAATGAATTAAAAATAAACAATTTATCAGCAATTTAACTATAGGAATGAAGGGCAGTGAATTTCTCAATTTCTTCAAATTTCTATGGTCTTTATGCAGCAATGTATTAGATTGTACATGTACTGCAGAAATTGTGTTATGAGGGAGGTAAAGAAAAGCAGGCTTCTTAAACTTTCCTTTATATTGTGCTTTAAGGAACAAAGGGAGCAATCCCCTCTCCTTTTCTTTAAAGGAATGAACATACTAGAAAAAGTATTACAGAGGAAATCCTAAAACAGAACCATTAACTAGCTGAGATTTTCTTTGAAAAGGTTTTTGCCAGCTCTGGTTACAATCTTTTCAGATTCACTCATGTACATATTTTTCAAATAACCAATAAAATTCTTTGCGGCTGTTTTCTAAAGCAGACTCATATCACTGACTTGTAAATGTGATATCACTTTTAATGCTGCCTCTGTAAAAATAACTAGAGACCATTTTAATGAATCACTGTATTGTGAGCCAAGAAATTCTCATTCTTCCTGATATCCTAGCGAAGTCAAGCTGTTTACACCTCAGCTTCTCTGCCTGGTATACTATAAAGTGCTTCACCCATATCCTGCACTGACGGCACTTTCAAAATCGGTGGTTTCATTGCTCATGTATTGAGGACAAGCAGAAAGAAATGATGGAGCTGTGAAAAAATCTTGCCATTTCATAGACATGCTGCCTGTAATTAAGTCGAGGGCATTTGCTGCTAACCTAGCAATTTTTAATTGCTACTCGGACATCAGTTGAGTCTGATGAAAAATGTTTTCAGAAAGTACGACTCAGCGGTGAATGACACTTATGGTTACTACATGATATTCACTTGTTCTCCTCTATGCAGCAGAAATTTCTGCAGCTACCTGACATTTAGGTTATGCATGACTCGGCCAGAGGAAATGAAAATACGGTGTCATCCATTAAGTGACAAC
Source organism: Tichodroma muraria (assembly GCA_013390105.1). Lineage (NCBI taxonomy): Eukaryota > Metazoa > Chordata > Aves > Passeriformes > Sittidae > Tichodroma > Tichodroma muraria. Next base: position 13,681 of record WAAG01006150.1, read on the forward strand.
CTCCCAGGGAGAAAAGCATCACATGTATATGACAAAGTGGAGGAAGAAATCACAGTACTTCTGGTTTCTGAATGGATCCTCTCTTCTCACACCTAAACAGATTTGAGTTGAAGCCTAGCTCTTTTCCTCTGCCTCTTTTTATCATTAAGTATTCATTAAATGTTCTGGTCTATGGTAAGCACCTCTAGGAAGGTAAGAAAGTAGCTCTGGCTCCATCCCCAGTCAGACTATAGGTTCTCTGTGCAGACTGCTGCAAGGGCGCTAATTGGTCCCAACTGCTGAGTTTCCTGTTATGCGGACATTCAACTACAGAAACTTTACTGAGACCCCAAATCAATTCATGCAGGTCACTGAACAGCATTCAGAAGGCAATTTCTGCTCAGTATTAAGCAGCATGGGATATGAACCAGTGCCCAAAAGGTGAAAGACACCGTATCCTATTATGGTTTTCCATGCCACCCGGTTCCACAATGAAACTTTGACTTATGTATGGTCTTACCACATATATTATAAAGGTTGAAGCACATGAATAATGATTTGCAACACAGCTGTACATAACACAACTGGGTACAAAATAAAAGTGCAGAAGCATCACTGGAACTTCTTGCATCAATTTCAGCTCAGTAGAGCATCAAGCCTTCCAACAATGTTTCAAAGCTAAACTGAAGATTTGCCTAGTAATAAACTTGGGAAGCATTTAGGTATTCCTCTAGTGGGACAAGAAGATGAGAGGGAATGAGTCTCAGTATAACAATTCTAAAAAGATTCTTTGCTGTATTATGGAATATATGGGCCAATACTTTAAAGATGTCAAGAACAGCAATATCATCTTGCTGTTAGCAAATGTAATGGTAACATTTACCATTGGGCTGTATAATATCAATTTTCTTACTTTTTACATAACCCATTTAAAATGAACAATAAAAGTTTTCTTTAATTAGCTACTGGTGTGCATTAACATGATCATGATTAAACCATAAAAACCAACTGTACATTACTCTGGTCCCCTATCCCATGTGTTTTAAATTATTTTAGTTGAAAATGTACTTTGAGTCCCTTTTAAAAGTTCGACCTTCTGCTTTCAGAGAATTAAATGCATATTACTATAGTGGAGAAGATAATGTTTCAGACCTCCAGGCATATATTAAACACACTGGCAGCACATTAGACAAAATGCTTTACTTATTAGATACTTCCTATTCTAAACAGTGTCATCAAAGGCTAAAAACAAAATCCATATAAAAGCTGCACAATGCTTCCACACAGAACCTGTGCCAAAATCCCTGTACTTTCCAGCTAATGAGGAAAGGATGTGTACTCTTAACATATGAATGTAAGATTTTCCAAGCATTCACTTTAGGAAACAGGACTATTGATTCCACATGGCTTATGTTAAATGAAACTGTATTGGTAAAATAACCTTTAAGATATTTGGCATGATAACTATAATTAAACAGTATTCAAAGGAATAAAACAAAAGGGAATTTGGTTCCACAATAGCTAATTAAAATAAAATGAAAAAA
>WAAG01006154.1:0-29068 GCA_013390105.1 Tichodroma muraria
TCCCTCAGCCCCCCTGTGCAGGGTCTGCTGGGAAACGTCACTTTCAGGAGGCACACTTGTTCTGTGCCTCCTGAGCTGCTCTAAAGAGCTCATCCACAAAATCTAGTTCAGACACACGGCTGCATCTTTCAATTTCCTTAGAGTCTCTGTGCTGGTATTTTGTGTAATGTTGTATTTAAGAAGATGGTAAAGCTCATCTCCTTCTTTCTCTCTCTCAGTTCCTGTGGAAGAAAAACAATCTCTAAATTATTGAACAGGGTAAAGTTGTGTAAAGCTGAAGTTATGGTATTGGTGGAAGAAGCATTGCTTACGTCCCGAGTCAGATTTATTACATAGAAAATGCATGTGTGGTATTTTTTCCACTCAATGTCTTGTGGGTTTTTTTAGCAGGAGTGCAGGTATTATGTATAATCCTACTGAGAGAGAATAATTCTCCTGTCCTCTGTTCAGATCCGTGTGATAAGGCCACCAAACTATGCTGGACCCTTGATGCTGGGGTTGCTGCTGGCTGTCATTGGAGGCCTTGTGTATTTGCGGGGCAGCAATCTGGATTTTCTCTATAACAAAACTGGTTGGGCCTTTGCTGCTCTGGTGAGTAATCATGACTCTTGTCTCCCTGTTGTATAGAGTTTTGTAGCAGTTCCAGTTTTTAAAAGCTTCTGTATTTCAGAATTCTGAAAGCTGGTAGGGGAGAATGAGGTACAGTTAATTTTATTTTTTGGTAGATTGGTAGCATTATATGATCTTAGTCCTTTCAGCTCACTGAATGTTTGATTAGATGCCTTTTGTAGAAATATAAAATGGGACAATTCTTAGCCTGTGTTCCAAACCAGTACATTTCAGTATGAAGTGAAAAGACCAGGTTAAATTAAAAATGAGAGAAGCCTTATTAAATAGTGTTTCTTCTTTCCTTTTCAGTGTTTTGTGTTAGCAATGACATCAGGCCAGATGTGGAACCACATCAGAGGCCCCCCCTATGCTCATAAGAATCCCCATACAGGACAAGTGGTGAGTGTTGCCTTCACTTGCTTTTTTGCATTTCTGTTGTATTTTCTGCAGAATAAGGCTGATGAGACAAATAAGACTAAGAGACAAATGAGAGTGCAAATTCTGCTTTTGGCTTCTCTCTTTGTGACACCAACCTCTCCTGCAGTGAGCAAGGCAAATCAACAGGGCACATATGTGTTGCACATATGTTGTATCTCCAGTGGTGAAGGGATGTGATAGTTCTAAACTGCTTACAGCACAGTAAAGGTATTTATGGGTTGAGTCTTACATGCTAAAAATCCTATTGCTGAGCCTGGAAATTGTTTCAACCTGGGCTTGTTAACTCGTACACTCATCTAATGAATTCCTTGTAAAGCCATCTTCAAGATTCTTGAGATAAATTAATGTCTTGTGACCTCAGATTTATGAAGTCTCTTTCTTGGGAAAAATCTCTTTTTAACATAATTTGAAATATACTGCTCTGTTCATAACATAGAATGAGATCCACTGTATAAGTAGTCAGTGTTCTGTGGTCATTGCATCTGCTTAGGTGCTTACACATCACATAGTGACTTTTCTCATGTTTTTTACTCTGGGAATTAATTTAGTGAAATGCCAATGCCCTTTTTTGCCTGGTTAGATGAATCAGGTCCTCTGTATTCTTATGTAGAAAGTGGATAAAAGTTTTTTATTCCTACTTAGAATCAACATCGTAACCATACTAGGGTTATGTCCCATAGGAATTAAAAAAAGGTCTTTTTTCACAAATTTCAATTTTTCTGTTAACCCAGAAGTGAAAAATATTTCAAATGCTTGGTTCTGGAGCCAAGTGGCTTGGGTTCAGATTGAAGGGATTGCCCCTAAGCTAAGCAGCAGTGTACACAACCTAAGAATCTCAGTCAGGGAATGGATCAGATTTGGATCACATTAGGATGCAGGAGGTCCTAATCTTGTGATATTTTGCTCTGCTGGACTGAGAATCTGGACCACAAAGTTTGTAGCTGCTCTTGCACTTACTGTAATCTGAATGAGGCTGATTGTGCATGGTAATAGAAGAAGGATCTTTGTTTCTGCTGCAGCTCCACCAAAAGTCAGTGGTCAACAGCTGAAATCGTTCGTGCTCCAACCTCTACTCTCTCCTGAAAAAAACAATGCAGACCCCAGTTCCAGGCTCTGTAGCTGTTGTTAATCATGTCAAAGTTGTCTCCAGTCTTTTCTAAATTCAATTACTCTTTGTCTCTTACAGAGTTACATCCATGGAAGCAGCCAAGCCCAGTTTGTGGCAGAAACACACATAGTTCTGCTGTTCAGTATCCTTCCTGGGAGAAGCATGTGGTTGGTGACAGTTTTTTGGTCAGCAAATGCTCCTCCTGCCTTTTCTGTGGTGCTTTGTCATGGCTGTAATTGCCACCTACCATTGATGCAGAAGCTTGTAAAAATCTTTCTGCACTGACAACTGTGCTTTTCCTGTGCCTCTGATCTTTAAGTTGAATAGAAAAATATTTACTACTTTCTCACTTTCTTAAGTACCAAGCTGAGTACATCACTAAAGTTGTGGATCTTTGTGGAATCAGAAGATTCTTCAGGATACTCTCTGTTCCTCTGTGCATGTCTCTTTTTGGTGTCACTTATTTCTTGCTTTTTGAATTCGTTCCTCTACCACTGATCTTTTATTTCTTTGCTTACCTTCTTATAATCTTACAATTTTTTTGTACTAATGATGCAGGATTTTGCCATGCTGTCAAGAAAGGCAAGTGGAAATGTTCAGACTGAGAGCTTTTACCTTTCTTATTTGTACAAAAAATGCTTCTTTGGGGTCATAAGAATACCTTAAAATTCAGTCTTCTGTTTTTCTATTCCCACATGTATGTTTCTGATCCACCATTAGTAACTTTAGTAATTTCTGTCTGGAGCTTTTCTTCTGTGTCTTGTCACCTGTATCAGCGTTCCTTTATTTTTTTATTCAGGACTTTTTCTTGTATTTAATTTTTTAAACTTAAAACAGGCACTTGGAGGAGAACTTCTGATCTTTTTCTATTACTGTACTTCTGATCCACTTGGTCAAATTCAAAGTAGAAACTTTTTGTTGATGTTTATTTGTGTTATTGCTATCCATCACATTATGGACCCAACCCACCCATTGCTGGAGACATTTTAAATTATTAAATTTGGTGAGGTTTCTGTGGGTTCAAGTCACTTTCCTCCTGTGCTGAAGGTGGGTTGTGTCTGAAGGGAAAGATTCCTGATGCAGTCAATGATAAATATTTTTCCTTTCAGGAGGAGACTTGGGACTGGACATTTGTAGTGAAAGGGAATGAAATCTTTGGGAATTCTGTCTTTTTTTCCACTGGATTCACTACTTTGCTTTGCTAGGTTTCATTCTTGGCAAATCTCAGGCCTTTTGTGTTGTCTGTGTTTCTTTAATTTTATGATCTTTAATTTTTTTTTTTAATTTGAAGAATTCGAAAAGAAATATTGCCACTTGAAATGTGGGATTAAATACTGCATGTGTTTTATTTGTTCTGTTGGCTGAGTGAATGCAGAGGCTGAATTCCTTTGGGGATTTTCCAGTAGAGAACAGCAGTAGGAGTAGACCAAGCTCTCTGGGAAGGAATGCTGCTACATTACAAGCTGAGCTAATAAATGCATGTTTTTAATTTTGACTGAAGACTTTCCAGTTCATATTTTAAGCTTTGCATTTATTTTCTCTTAAAAGCTGATGTTATGAATGTTTTTCTGTTCCTTTTTTCGCCCCCATAGTTGCTGATTTGGCTGAGAAGTCTTTGACTTTTCCAGTGAGTTTTAATGCCCCAGGTATGGTGTGGGAGCTGAATTTAGGGGGCTAGGAGTGCTGTTCTGAGTCCATTGTATTTTGTTGGTTTAGCCTTAAACACCATTTGTAGATGGTGGAGTTACCTTAGGAATGGTCCTTCTCCACGAAGCTGCTACTTCTGACATGGATGTGGGGAAAAGAAAAAGTAAGTACTGATAATCTGCTCTCTGAGCAGTCATGTTCAGTGAGGGTACACTGATACACATTTAACAGAAATGCTTTTGCACTGGGGGGTTTTGTTCACTCCCCACCTCTAAGCTGAGAGAATCGTTTGGATTTTTGACAGTTTTTGGAGTTGCTTAGCAAACTGCAAGATAAACTCAAATCCTTTTGGCAGATGGAGAGAGATGAAGATGCTCTGCAGTGTTTTGCTAGTAAGAGGGAGAAGAAGATACTTTTTCTCAAAGCATTTGTATAAAATTGATGTAAAATTGGTGTTAATTTCGTATTTCTCAATGACATGAATAGAGCCCTCATCTGACCAAATCTGTAAATATTGCAGAAGGCTTTGAAAACCTGAGTCACTGAGGTGTTTGCAGGGGCACCTGTCCCATCCCAGCCTCTCCCTGTGCTTCCCTTGCAGTTATGTGCATTGCTGGCATTGGCTTGGTGGTGCTGTTCTTCAGCTGGCTGCTGTCTGTCTTCAGATCCAAATACCACGGCTACCCCTACAGGTACGTCAGGCTGGGGCCCTGCAGCCTCTGCTCTCCTGGGCTTTGGGGTACAGCTACACCACTGGAGCTCTGCTGGCTCATTTGGCAGGAAATACTCTTCTAAAAACGTTCCACTGGTTTCTCAGAGCAGCAATATTGGTTGATAAAGTCAGCAGAAATAAGAGTGTTTCATGGATATCGTGATTTTTCAGTCTAGCCAAAGCAAAGATTGTGGAACTCTCCTTTTCGTGCCGTTGCATGCTGTAAAATACCATTTTCAGAATTCATTATTACATCTTCATTATTAATCCTTCTTTGTGAGAACAGGGAGGATGCCTGATGCTTTAAACTGCCTGCATTTGGGGATTGCTTGTGTAAGGAGCCTAATACTGTTAGTTGACCACTTCTCTGTATGTCTGACTGGTACAGATGCCTTAGGTGTGTTTGCTAGCTTTTATGCATTTTGAAGCAATAAGTCCATGTTGAAGGAGCAGTCTCTAATGATTCACCATCTGCAATGAGCTGAATTTGGCTATAAAGCTAAACCCATAGACAGATACTATGTCCTATGAGAAATGTGTTCTTTAAATTGTTATTATTAAATAATAATTGTTATTATTTAAAAATGTCTGAATAATAAAACCTGTTGTTTTATAAAGACTTTTTTCTCAAGAGCAACAGACAGCTGAAATTATTCCCTTTTAGGTAACTGATCAGCTTTTATTCTGATCTCTGCAATGATCTTAGATATTCCTGCTGACTTTATTGAAGGGAAGACACGTTTTTCTTTGGTTTTGAGTTATTAGAAACTCCTTTTTAAGTGACTTCACAGCTGCTTTTGTTGTAGCAGCATCAGGCCCAGTTTCTCATTCTGATGTTCTTGGTATTTATAAAAGCTAAGTGGAATGTTGCACACCTTTGTTTCTTATAAAATTAATAAGAATGTTTGTTACTTTGCTCTTTGCAGTTTCCTAATGAGCTAAAGGATTCCAGAGTCTGTAACATCAGGAAGGTGGTGGCTCTGAAGTTGGATGTGGTAGAATGAGGAGCTCAATGTGTGTGGTTTGTGCTACCTCTGCTTACACTGAGACAGTTAAACACTGAACCAAAGACAACGGAGTGCCTTAAATACAGCAAGCAATTTGCTCTAAAGGACACAGTGTGTTAAGATGCAATCTCTCTTTCATAAGCTTTACATCTTCTTAAGCAACTCTACTGCTAGCAAAATTCAGAATGCAATGCTTAAAACTACATTTCCATGGACTAACTAGAAACGGTACTTTCAGCGCACTTGGATAATCTGTTTACCATGTTTCCTTTTCCCTTGAATTATCACCTTATTTCCTGTTTGTGCATAGCAGGTGACAGCAGCTTCTCTGTCGTGCCTTTCCATGGTTGAGGAAACAGCTTCATGTACCTGGAAATCTTTTCCTTCAGCCTGTGTGCAACCCTTGGAGCATGCTCTGTGTTCCAGTGTGAAATGTGCATATCCTAGAGCCGTGTCTCATTTTTGAGAAGAGTTCTTAGCTTCTGTATGATGCAAGAGGTTGTTTCACAGATGAAGGGGGAGTTTTCAACACATAGAACAGAGTTACTAATTAATTAAATTATTTCTTTGCCAAATGCTGAAACTGCAATGTTTAAGTTGTAAACTTTGACTCAGAGCTGGAAAAAAAATTTTTAGACTGTCCAACACTCACACTTTCAAGAGTATGAACCAAAAGTACAAAGGTTGCACGAATCCATGTGTTGCACGAATTCAAAGTTGCTAATTGACTTTCAATTTACTGCCTAGAGCCCTGGCAAACCAACAGATACCAGATGTGTGTATAAGATGAACTGTATAAGTTCTTGCATTCTCTGCTTGTTTTCCCCACATTCTTATCCTTTGGGCAGAAGTGTCTGCTCCCGGGATAAATGTTGTTACCCAGGACACATTTGATAGCCTTACAATTGAATGCGTGTGCTGTTTGCTCTCTCCTTTTGTTCTCTCACCTCACAAAGATACTTTGCCTTAAGAATTCGTGAGTGGAAGACATTGTGCCTCAGCAAAAACTGTTGTGCAGTTCAGCAGTTGTACTACAGGAAGTCTTTGCAGCCTGATTCAGTAACACTTCCTTCCGTAGGCTCTGGTGGCCTTAGAGGTTCATAGTCAGAGAGACTTCTGTCTCCTGCTCTGCCTCTCCTTTCTCAAGGGGTTACAGAATCTGGATGTTTGAAACTGAATCTCAGAAAGGATTGTATCACTCCAGGTAGAATGTTCCTCTTATGCAGTTTTGTTAATACACATCTCAAGTGCCTTAACTTCACTAATTTCCTTGTTTGATGTTTCAACTCGTTGAGATGCGTTTTTCTATGCCATATAGAACGATAAGCGTTAGTGGAACGGATAAATTGTGTGCCTGACTGGATTTTGGACAAGTTTCAATAAAACTTTTTAGTCTAATCCATGCTCCTGTGTCTTTTGAACTTTGACATAAAGCAAGCCAACCTCTTTTCTTCCACTAATGTTTCAACATGTTAGTTATAGCCTGTCTGTACAGAGTAAGTAACCTGAGCATGGGTGAGTAGACTGGATTAGTAGCCTGTATGTGTTTATGTGGAGAATTACAGCCCAGAATGTCAGCACTAGAGATGCTCATGTAGCCAACTGATAGCATAAAGATTACATGATTTTGGCTTGTCTTTGACAGCTGTCGTGCAGTGAAAATCTTGAATTCCTGGAGTTCTAGACAGATCAACTCCCAGTGTTTCTGGAGGTGGAATCTTTTTAGCACTGTAGATTTTCGTGGAACAACTCAGCACTGCTGTACTTGTGGCTTGTTTTCCTGCCCAGTTGGTAAAATGCTTCCCATGAATTTTTTCAGTTATAATTTATTCTGTCCTAAAACCATCCAGTTCCATATTGATTAAGTTTAAACAGTGGCACCTCATGCAGGTGCATGCTGGAGTCATGTTTGCCTTCCACTTGAGGTGGCCATGATGTTGAGAGTTTGGGATTTTCCTCTTTTTTTTCCATGCTGAGATGAAAATAATGCTCCTTTTTCCTTTTTTCCCTTTTTTGTGCTCTCTCAGCTGAAACTGAAGTGCATGGAGGAGGGAACAGGTGTGGTAGTGGAGCAGAAGATGGAGTGCTTGCAAGGACCAGTGGCAGGTTTAGAGAGGATGAATTCTGGCAAGGTTTGACTTGTGCAGCAGTTGAGAGGTAATGGCTGGCTCTAATTGGTGCCCAGGGTGGTTCTTTGGGCCAGGGCCACTGGCAGCTCACTGGCTGGTTCATGTAACACAGCTTGGGCCAGCAGAACAAAGGTGGACAAGGCAACGCTTTCAAGACCTGCTGTGGGGAAACTGGGAATTGCTGCGGACATCTCCTTTAGAAAGTGAATCATTAAATAGCTCAGGAGTGCCCTAAAAGCTCACCTTGAGAGAGCACTTGTGATTAAGGGAGGAAATGGTGTATTCTGCAGCTGAAAATGGACTGTGTGGTTTTGTTAATGTGGCTGGCCTCAGTGAATGCTGCTTTTTTCTGCTTTTGAGAAGGAGCTGTGGTGTTTTTAGAAGATGTTTTGGAATAACAGCTAGAAATAATTTAGGGAGCTCTCTGCACCAAGCACAAGGCAAGACAGTAAATTTAAATGGATTAATCTGTGTAATGGTTTGCATTATGTACAATTTACTGGAAGCTCCTGCCTTTGAACCATTCTAGTGTTCAGCACAGAACGTGATTTTCATGTGGCCCTGGCACAGGTGCCCAGAGAAGCTGTGGCTACTCCTGGATCTCTGTAAATGTCCAAGGCCAGGTTGGATGGGGCTTGGAGCACCGTGGGAGAGTGGAAGGTGTGCCTGCCCATGGCAGGGTGAGCTTTAATGTCCCTTCCAACACCAACCATTCTGGAGTTTTGTGATAGTGGTGCCTAGTGCTCATTCCTGCAGCTAAAAGCCTTTTCCAGTTGCTCCATGAGCACCTGCTCTTCAGGGCCAGAACTGCCCAGTCCTCCAGCAAGGTGGAAAATGTGCTCAGCTCTGCATCTGTTGTGTTCTTGGTGCTCATGCAAATAATCTTAATTAATCCTCTGCTGGTGATGGGCACGAGGTTAAGATTCAGCCATGAGGGCAAGAAGAAGTTCAGCCTCTTGGCAGGCAGGGAGGTGGCCGTCCATGCTTGGGGAATATGGTGAGATGACGCCTGGCTAGGGACTTCAGGAGGAAAATACTTTTATGGTCACAACCACTGGGAGTGTAAGCAAATGTACAGCAAGGTTTGTTCTGAGCCCTGTTCGATATGTGTGAAAGCATAGCAGGGATTTTTTGATTCCTAGCAAATCGAAGTTGGAGTTTTAGAAGTACTGAAGAAAGTCAGTTTGACCTTCAAAACATTTGGAACATCCAAAGAAAATCAGATGTGTGAATGGCTTCTGTTTGTTTGAATATGCTGCCCATGACATCAGATGATGCCAAATCATGGCATCTTGTGGCCAAACTTGGTTGGGAGAGAAGAATGGTTTGTGTTCCTCCAGGGGCTCTTGGCAGTGGTTTGTGGTAGTCTGTTTTAAAAATCACCCATTCTATAACAGAAAAATACTTAAACTGAAATCAGATTATTTAAGAAGTTAAAATTTCCAAGTGCTTTCATCTGCTGTGAGAAATAATTCTCACAAAGGATTTGAGAAAGTACTGGCACTTGGTTTCTGTGTTGGACCTTGGTGTTTGCTATTTTCTCATGCTGAAAAAGTTTAATTCTCAACTACAAACCACTACTCGAGTGACTCCACACCATTCTTATGTACTTTCCTAAGGGGAATAGAGCAACAACAACACAAAAAACAAACCCAGGCCCTTGAGTGAGCATCATCTGTTTTCAGTTTTATCATGCTTTCTGTCCGAGGAATAGAGATTTTTATTGCACATAACCTGTTCCAATTAACAGCTCAGATCTTGATCATTCCTACAAAATTAATTTAAGCATAGCCTTTTATTGGTCTGGATTAATTGTGCTACTTTTATCACAGATAATAATATGAAAGAGATGTATATGTAGTTTGTATTTCTGGGTCAGGAGCACATCAAGTTATTAAAATATCCTCTTGTCAATTGATAGCTATACATGTCTTTCAGCCATGTTCCTTAAAAGTAGGGTAATACGTACTTAAGGAAACTAATTGCTGTCATTATGAAGAGAAACAATGGGTGTGCTGAGACTCTGCAGTGGTTTGTCCTGCAAGCTGAGCTCTGAATCCTGATTGTGCTGAGCCTGTTGCAGCAGGGGAGAAGGGGTCTTGTGTGCTGGGGAAACTTAACTCTCTGCAGGTCTGGTGGATGTGAAGTGTGTTTCCCTGCAGATGCACTCAGTGTCTGCCTGTACACAGATTTCAGTGTACAAAAAGATTCTGTGCTTCTCCGATCTGTTTCTTGACAACCTCATGATAATGTCAGGTTTTGTCTTCTGGAGTAATTGCTGGGAGATGGAAGCATTTCCATTTTTACTTTCTCTCGACCTTTCCTCACAGTAGGATTCCTTTTTCATTTGTGACTTCAGAAAGAAGTTATAAACTGGAGGCAATTAAATTTGGGGTTTTAAACTCCTTTCAAATACCTTCCCCAAGGAAATAGTGAAAGAATAAAATATTACAGAGCAATAGTAATAAATCTATGTTATTCTAAATCAGTGGGATATTAGTCGGTAATGCTGACTAAATCTCTCGAGGAGGAAAATGAATGTTTTGTGTTCTTATTTTAATCACACAGTTGGGATCCTAATGCAGAGCTAAGACTGGGTAATGCTTCCTGTTTCCTTCATCTCACTGGTGGCAGAACACCTAGAATGGCTTTTTTTGCAGTTTTTAATGGAATTTGTTGCAGTCAGTTAGTATGGATTTTTTTCTCCTAAAACTGAGTGAGAAGGCAGGTGATGCTTTGGTCTTCTCCAGCCTGGGACAGAGTTTGGTAACAAAGCTGCTGCTAAATCTGCTCTTTGCTATTACTAAATTCAGCAGACACAGGGTGCAACTCTTGGGTACAATGTTACATTCTAAAGCAAATTGTGTTTAGACCTGTTTGGAGAATTTCCCTGGGAGCTGTGTAAGCTTGGGTGTGCTGAAGTGTGAAAGTGCTGTTGATTCTATTATCACAGAATGAAATGGGTGTTAGGGGTGATTTGCGTGGGTATTTTCTCGTGTTTCATATGTTGCTCTATGAAACCAGATGAGTAGGTACATTTTATTTTTTCTTTAGTTTCTGCAGAAAAAGCTATTAATTTTCAAAACTGGTTTTCTTTACAGGAAGTGGATAATACTTGTCACCTGTTTCATATTTTGTGTGGTAGTGGGCTTGGCTTTGGTGGTCTGTTCTGTTTTGATCCTGTGTGGTGATGGAAGCTCACACACAACCCCAGCGTGCCGAGTTCAGTCATCTTCTCACAAAAGCCTGCGACAACTTTCCCTTGAAGAGAGCTGCATTCCAATCCTCCTCCTTTCACAACATTCTAACATCTGACAGGAGCGTAGAAGCTGCTAGTACCAGCAGGGAAAATTGTCTTGGCATACTTAGGTGTAGCTGCCAATGATGCATTTCCTTATCTAGAGAATTTTATGATTAAAAGGGAAAAGTTGTAGCCAAGCTGGGCTGAAGCTGCCCCGGGCGGGGTTACTTGGGGCTGCTTACATTCAACCCGTGTGTGGTTTATGTTATTCCTGTCTTGCTGTCTTTGTGCTTGGGAAACTCTGCTCCCAACCTTGCTTGTGGGCTTGGAGTTCCGGGGCTGGTTCCTGCAGAGGATGAGGGTCCTGCTGGTGATCCCCATGGAGCAGGAGGGTCAAGATGGCGATCCCTGGAGAGGCTGAGGGTCATTCTGGTGATGCCCACAAAACAGGAGCATCACTCTGGTGATCCTGTTGTAGGAAGAGGGGGGTTGTGGTTTTCCTTGCAGAGGAGGAGGACTGTTCTGGAGCGCCTCATGGAGTAGGAGGGTCGCTGTGGTGCTGTTACTGCGAGTTTGGGCATCTGCTCTGTGTTTCTCTTCGTAAGGGTGATGTGTCAAAACGCTGTGATTAACCTGCCATGATCGGATCGAGGTTGCAGTCGCCCAGCGCCGCGTCTCTCCTGCAATGAGGTGGCGCCTGTCCCCGTGTGCCACCAGCTCCTTTCCCCCGCTGTCCATTCCCGGGATGTGTCAGCGCTTGGCTCCCGCCGCCATGGCCGCAGCCGCGCGCTGGGGCCCCCTGCTGGGCACGGGTGTCAGTGCACTTTGTTACGAAATGATGTCACGGGTCTCGGTCCGTGACGCCAGCGTGACGTCAGCCCCGCCCCAGCCAATCAGCGCGGGGAAGGTTGGGATGTGACGTAAAGTGCCCTAGCAACAGTCGGCGCGCCGCCGCCCAATCAGAAAATAGCTGTGGGCGGCCGTGAGCCAATGGGAGGCGGCGGAGGAGGACGGCGGCAGGAGGCAGGTCCCCTCAGGCTCCCTCCGATAAGATGGCGGCGGCGCTGGCGATGGCGGCGGCCGCGGCTTTGTCTGCGCCCAGCGCCTGAGCGCGGCCCCGGCCCCGGCGGCCGCTCCGCTCCGAGCAGCGGCGGCGGAGTCATGACCGCAGAGCTCGTGAGGTACGGCCGGGCCGGGCGGCTCCGCGGCNCCTCGCGCTGGGCACGGGCAGCGGCCGCCAGCGCCGGGCCGCTCCGTCCGGCCGCGGGGCTGACACAGAACGGCAGCAACTGACAAGCGCCAGAAAAGTCGGGCTGAGAGAGGCGCCATGTTAAACTGTTAATAAATAGTTGTCTTTGTGTGCTTTCGATTTAGTCCGAATCCCCGGGGCTCTGACCTCCGCAGTCCGTCACCCTCAGACACGCCGCGTGCCTGAGGCGCTACACGAACCATGAGGTGTTGGTACTTGACCCTCACAAATGCTGCACATGTCTTCAAACCGTGTTAGCGAAGCATCACTGTGTCTTTAGTATTCATCACTCTGGCTTTAGTGCTGAGCCTTGGGTAAAGTTTTTTCTGCGGTCATATTAGTATATCTTCATTTCCCGCCTTGTTTTGAGTAGTTCGCAACTTCTGTGTCATTTTAGACAAAAGTTAAAGGGATAGTGGTTTTTCTCCTTTTTTATATTTGTTTTTGAAGTCTTAACATTTCCAATTAGGGATCTAGAAAAAAGAGGGTTTTGATGATTATTATCGTTGTTGATGTTGGTCACATGCTGATGTAGGTCATGAGCGTTGCAAATACACATTAGTTGGTGCATGACTTCCCAGCAGTTAGCAGTTTCTTCATGTATTTTCTTCCTTATTTTGTAAGGGATTGTCCATCTCTCATCCTTTCTCCTTGTCACTCCCACTTTTTCTGCTCAGTGTTCTTAAGGTACTTTGACATTTTAAACAACTTCTTTTGTTAGAGTGATTATTTTGTAATGTAGACTGAAGTGCTAATTAAGGGACTTCTTTTTCTTTTCCAGCCCCTGAAAATCAAGCGTAGAGTTTGGTTTTTGTAGAACAAAAAGATCTGAGTGACTAATATTTGTGGTGTGGTTTGCAGTCACCATTAGTATTTTATATTCTGAAAAACGGTCTTCCATTTGGACCACTTCACTTTTTGTTTTATTGTGATTGTCATATTTTGTTCTCTGTTGTCCATAATCTTATCTTTTTTTGAACCACTTGTTCCTGGTCTGTATTATGCAGGGTTTGTACTTCAACCCTTTACATATTCTTACGTTGGTTTTAGTGCCACAATTAGTGGCAAGGCACTGCTTTGGAGGAAGAGGATACAGAAGCTCATACATTTTCCATGCAATTCTTAGATTACCTGCAGAGAGGATGGGATTATTTCAGATTATTTGTCGTCGTGAAGATCAAAAAGTGTGGACAGAATAGATCTGAGATCATGTGCAGTCCTTGGGTGGGATCTGCCCACAGAGTAAGCAGCCCTGTGACAAACTGCTTTTAAGTAGATGGACATAACAATTTTTTGATGCTCCAAACTTTCCTTCTGTTCATGAACTCCGTTCTCATTCAGTTCAAATGTTCGTTAGAATTCCCATCCTGTGCAGAGCTCATCTTGAGCAGTTTGTACTTCACAAGGTCTGTGCCAGGAGCTGGACATGGCACTGCAGTGTCACTCACGGCGCTGGCCATTGCATGGGCTTTGCCTTGTTTCTGTCCAGTCCAGTTCTTCTTAAAACTGGAAATCCAACAGACCAGGAGAGCAGAAAATGAAAAAGAAAACCACACTCTGTCTTCATCTTTTGTTCCCATTTCCCATGAGTGCTGTTGGCAGTCAGCTGCCTGCTTTTCTGTCACCTCATCCTCTGCTCTCTGCAATTTTGTCCATGTCAGAGGTGTGCAGAAATAAAGGACTGGAGGATTGCTGTTAAAATTCTTGGGAAGATGTGCAAAAACCGGAGTTTGGATGGAAGATCTCTTCCCAGCACTTGTGGAAGATTGGCTTATAGTGTTTCAGAGGAAAATCATCAATCAGTACTAGTCTGCTCCCAGAGAAGTTTCAGATTTTTGTTACAAGAATACTTTTATTTAATATTTAGATCCTAGGAGTCTCCCATGTCCCAAATGGGAAATTTAGAATGATGAAAACTGGAGTAACCTCCTAAGAAACTTTTAAAAAGTGCTGCCTCTGTAAATATTTATAAAGATGCCTCAATAACTTTTGCCCTAAAAACAACTTTTTTTTTTTTTTCCCATTTCCTTTTCAAAGGGAGGAATCTTTGTCATAGCGGCCTAACCTGTTCCTACCAGTTCATACATTGTATAAAATAAGCACAGCAAAAGGAAAAGAAAGCAAGTTTTGAATCTTCCTCAGTTGAACTATCTGGTAGTCAATGAATGTAGTTTTTGTTTTTTTTTAAATTGGCAAAATAGACTTCCTTCTTGGTTATTTTTATCCAGACTTTTCACCTTGCATTGTGATATTGGTCATTTGGTTTTAAAGTTTTTATTAAATTGTCTGCATTTTTGAGTCAGTTGAATGTCTTTGTTCTGAGTGATATTGCAGGGTTGCTTGAGGTGTGTTACTTGATGCCACAATGATATAATTGGAAGTAAGTCAACACCAATCTTCTGTATTCCCTAAAGGGACAGTGATTGTTCTCTGCCTTCCACACTGTTCTGGAATGGGCATAGGCAGATTCTTCAGTTGTTCCTGAAGTGCAGAACTGTGTCATCTTCAGTGCCAGGTGTGCCCCAGAACCAATATCTTCAGCACTCAAATGAAATTCTCTGGGAGAGGAACTTACTGCAGAGACTGTTATTTCTGGTTTTGTACAATACTGTCTGTTAGGACTTTGCAGACTTTTAATCAGAGTCTTTATAGGGCTTAACCGAAGGTGTCTTCATTTTCTAGGAAACAATTTGGTGCATCAGAAGGGTGTATAATACAAATTCTGCAACAGGGTGACATTAACATTGTGGGAATTTGAAATTCTCAGTTCTGTTACAGACTGAGTCCTTGTACCCTCTGCTTGAAGGGTGGAAAAGAGTGCTTTTTATGTGCTTATACCTCACCAAAAGAAGATATCAAAGTAATGCTAAAATGTGCTGTGTTCACCATAAAAACAAATGTCTGCAGCCTGTGACCACGTATATTTTAAATTGGATTACCAGAAGTGTCTTTTATAAAGGGAAAGCCTAAGGATAGTGCTGAACCTTATGAAATCACATTTTGTATCGCTGGAGCTCAGCTTGTGCCTGCAGGTGATTTGGAAACTGAATGAGTTCATGGATGGGTCAGTGGCAGGTTGTCCCCTTGGTGTGGCAGCAGGAAAAAGAAGAAATTGTAGAAATTAAGTGGCAAATGTAATGGAAGGTTTTATGTTGACTTTAAAAGAGGTGAAGTGTCCTGATTAATTTACTAAAGGAGGAGCATAAAGCTTTCATAGTCTGTGATGAAATGCAGTTGTCACTCAGGGTGAGTGATGGATTGATTTGTGTTGGGTTTTTTGGTGTGGGTTTTTTTTTTTTTTTTAAATTAGAATCGGAGTGAAACCTTGAAAAAATCAGGAACTTGATCACACAGGTTGCTCACCAATGTGAGCTGTAATGCCATTGAAGCAGTTTATTTGCAAGTCCAAAAGCTGCATAGTTGTAGAAATTTCTATCTGAATGGGTCCAGCTGTAGGTTTTAATAGGTTCAGCCTAGAAGCTTTGTTGGGCAAACGCATCTGTCACGTAAAGCAAAACCTAAAAAATAGGCAATAAATTTGAGACTGAGATGGTTTTTATCGTGTAAAATGAAAACCTGTGCTTTGGATGAGCTGCAATCCTCCAAGCTGTGGCAGCTGTGATTGGGAATATGTGGGAGAGTAGAAGGGCCCGGCTTTGATTCTCGGCAGAGTTGGTACTGAAGGAGGTTTCATTGAGAACCTGGGATCAGCTCCAGGGAGCAGAAAGCAAATGAAGCAAAAGGCATTTTTAGAGTTAGGGGTCCCTGGTACTCTTGGTCATGGGGCCCTTCCTTCCCTTCTCACAGAGTGTGTTTAAACATTTTAAATACAGCTTGGTTTGTGTGTTACATGTGCTAGACTGAGCTTCCTTTCCTGAATCAACAGAGTGAGGTGTGCACTTTACGTGATTTTTGTCTCATAATGGTGAAAATGTTGTGTTCAGATTTTCAAATGGCAGTTTCAGTCTTTTTCAGCTTGCAGGGTATTTCACCATTGAAGTTCCACTTCAGTGTGGCATTGGAACCAACCTAACAATGAGACTGTTTGTCTTACTTTTGCCTTGTGGGTTTGCCATGATGTTGCTTGTTTGGGTTCTTTTAAGATCCCATTAAAAAAACAGGTTAAAAACAAAGTTGGTTTTTTTCACTTCTTGAATGAAGTGTGATAACTCACACCATGTCAACAGAAAGAAATTGTGTAATCTTCCTTGAACAGAATAAAGGGTCTCTTAGTGGCTTTGAACTGTTGCTTTCTTATTCCCCTTGTGTGTCTGGAGGAAGATAATTCTGTTTGCTTGTCTGAACCTGTTATGCTGCATTTAAGCTCCAAAATTACTTCATCCACATCACTGAATGTCTTCAGCTGTACCAGGTATCACTTGATTAAGTCCCCATGGATTAAAAGTCAGTTCTAAACAAAGTAAAAAAGTGAGTGTGTGTTAACAAAGTGTTAAGTACAGAATCTCTGATGAAGTGCTGGATGCCTCCATCTCTTTGCAGTCAGAGCTTTAGTGTTCAGGTGTTTTCTGATGTATCTGATCTAGTCAGTTCAACGTGGTACAGTTCCTCCTAAACACAAGAGAAATGCTTTACTGTGGTAACATTCAAACACGAACAGCTCACCCAGAAGGATTGTGGGGCCTCCATCTGTGGAGTCACTTGGAACGTGGCTGGATATCGTCCTGGGTGACCTCCTGTACCTGTCTCTGCTTGTGCTGGGGTTGGACTAAAGGAGCTCCAGAGGTCCCTGGTGTGGAGTGGAGGAGAAAGGAGAGGACTGTGTGTGGGTGGCATCAGGTCTGTGAGGGTTTGTGTCCTTGGGCAGTAGAGCTGCTTCATGCCAACACGAACAGATCGTGTATGCCGAGTGTAGAACCTCCCTTGGTTTGGCAGAATTGGTCTATCAGTATAAGTAAGGTCCAAATATGAATCTGATTGAGGACTTAGAGTGTCATGTTGCTTTTGCCTGCAGAAAGCCATTGCTGAGTTAAAAAACAAACACTGGGATGAAGTGCTCTGTTTCCCCACCATTATAAAACCATATTTTACTTGTTCAAGTAATATAATGGTAGGCTGATTTTATTTTCTGGTTTTGTACTTTTTCTGACAGAAGTAGGTTTCTTAGGACATGGCAGGTGTGGTGTGTGCACTCCATTTTTTTAATTGGGATAAAGAAATAAAACAACTTCTACTGGAGGTTTTATCCTTTTTCACTCTTTCCCACAGCTTTAAGCTATTTCGTTCATGTGTGTTCAGCCACAATATTGACATATTTTATGTGGAACAATGTAGGCTCTACCCTTGTAACTGAAATCTTTCCATTGGGCTAATTCTAACCCTTTTCCTTCTCATCAGGAAAAACTTCTATCAAGATTTGCAGGTGACAGAATACTGGCCTGATTATATCAAGGCTTAGGAGTAGTCTCTCCTCCCACCATCCTAAATAAAATACTGAGAATTTTGCTGTGGGTTGTTGGATTTCTACTGTTCACACAGGGATACAGTCTGAAGCAGAGGATGGCAGTCTACAGACCAGCAGTTTAAAAGTACATCTGGTTTTATTTTTCTTTAATTATTTTTCCTAAGCACTGTTTAATTTTGTCTGTTTAATAGTTGTTCTGCAGTGTTTCAGTTTCAAAAGTGAAAAATGACTGAGACTTAATTTGAAGCAACTGTAAACGTGACTTAAAAAAACTTGTGCCTTGAACTATTTTAAAAGTTGAAACATAGAAAAATCTTAGACAAGTGTTAAACTTAAGGAAGGTATATGGTTAAAAAAGCATTTTTGTCAACACTGGAATAGATAAAAGCTGGAAAGGACTTCTGTGCTGCTTTCAGGAGCCACTTGAAATGCAGATGAGGGACACTTGTTTAGAGTAATAGTTGGTAGGTGTTCGTTTAAAGAAAATGCAGCTTTCAAATTATTGTTCCAGATTGACATTCCCCACTTCCGTTTTTAAAAGTGTCTGAAGAAAGCAAATAGAAACTGAGTGCAATAACAAGGTTTTCAGTGCAGTTTCAGAGGATAATCCAATGTGTCCTGGGTTTGCTGCTGAAGTGGTCAGTGCTGCTCCTTCCACTGCCCTGGTTATGAATTTTCATCGCCTCACCTGCCTTCAGAAGAAATAGGATCGTGTGAATGTGTGGCAAGTTGGATCCAAATGAAAACTGTTCGCTAAAATTTTATTTTTCCATTGTGTTGTGGTTTGCTTTGGGGAGCAGTCATCAGCGGGCACAGGGGGTGAGGGAGTGGGTCGTACCCACTGTGTCACTGCCCCTCCTCAGCTGGGCAGATCTGAAGGGATCTGAAAGGACAGGGACATCACCCAGCAATTGCTGTCACGGGCAAAACAGACTCTGCCTGGGGAAATCAGCTTAATTTATTGCCAATCAAATCAGAGTAGGGTAATAAGAAATAAATCCCCAATGTGAAAATACCTTCTCCCCATCCCTTCCTTTCTCCCAGGTTGAGCTTTGATTCTCTGCCTCCTCCTGGTGAGCAGTGCAGGGTGGGAATGGGGGCTGTGGTTCAGCTCATCACTCTCCTCCCCTGCTCCATGGGAGATGGTTCTCCATGGACTTCTCCCATGTGGGTCCTTCCCATGGGCTGCAGCTCTTCCTGAACTGCTCCAGCGTGGTCCTTTCCCATCCCACGGGGGTTCAGGAGGGGACTGCTCCAGCAGAGGGTTCCCGGGGGCTCGCAGCCTCCTTCGGGCATCACCCCGTGCAGGTGTGGGGTCCTCCATGGGCTGCAGCTGCGTCTCTGCTCCCCTGCAGACCCCCATGGGCTGTACGTGATCTCTCCCCTGAGCCTGATGTGCCTCCTCCCCTTCTTCCCCCCTGGCCTCGGTGGCTGCAGGGTTGTTGCTGTCAGGTACTTGCTCCTCTCTCCCAGCTGCTGTTTTGCAGCAGGCTTTTTCCCTTCCCCAATACGTAATCCCAGAGGCACTGTGGGCACTGCTGATGGGCTCAGCCTTGGCCAGCAGCATGTTCCTCTTGGAGCAGGCTGGTGTTGGCTCAGCTGGACGTGGGGGAGGCTTTTGGCATCTCTGCATAGAGGTTTGTCACCCCCGTAGCCCCCCACTACCAAAACCTGGCCACACAAACCTGGTACAGGTGAGAGAGAACACCCAGGGAACAGCACTCAACAGCCGGCTGGAATGAAGCATGTTATGTCTAGATTAGGACACAACCTGTCTGGTTCTTTATTTATTCTAATTATTTGTGGACTCATTTATAGGTAATTTGCCTGCTCTAGATGTTTTATTATCCTGTAAGGGTCAGGCATTTATTGTTTGCTTTAACAGCACTTGCTCTGAATGTAAGGAAGGAATGGTACATTCCAAGGTAGCTCCCAAGGTCACAAATCAGGTTCATGGCCAAACCAATAATAGCAGGGCACCTTCCCTTTCAGTCCTGTTTTAATTAGGCTGAACAGTGTTGAAATATCTCTACAGTGGTGGGGAAGCCATTTGCTTAGAAAACTCAAGTGTGAAACCACTAATAAATAAGTAGTGTGGGGACTGTCAGTGTAGAGCAGCCTGTTTACCTCAATAGTGCTTCGGAGATGTTTCTACATTTTTAGGCTCCTATGTTTATTAAAAACCACATGTTTGTAGGTTGTGATCAATTTAATAGTGACTGGGCCTGTACTGCAAAGAATAAACATTTTGCAGTAGAAGCTTTAAATAAAATAGATTATTATTCTCAAGTATAAATGAATGACATAAAATCACTTTTGTACAAAACCAGATAAAGTGTTGCCCTAAATTAACGTTTCTCTCTAGTGAAGTATAGTAAGTGTAACACCTTTACTTAGATTTGACCTGGTATTCCTGAACAAAGGCTTATGGTGCAGAATGATGAATAATCAAGAGAAAAAGCAAGTTGAGAAGACTTTTTAGTATTAGTTTGTATATCATCTTTTTTGATTGGTTTTCAGCAAGAACATTTTGCTCTGCAAATGGTAGTTTTACATTAGGTAGGATAAGAGTGAATGAATGGTAGTAGATAATGTTCCAAGTATTAGTCACAAAGACACTTGCATACTATTCTGAATTCATTTGGTATTGACAACAGCAACACTGAACTCATCTATAGCTCCCATTTTCTTTCCAAAATGCTGTTACCAAAACAAGTTATTTATAAACTAAATGAGCAGAATTCCACATGTGTGGGTGTTCTTTTGTTGTCGTTTTTACTACCAAAAATGTACTTTCTTGTGGCCTTTCTAAATGTACTTTATTTCTTCAGACCATCTGGAATGGATATAAAATCTCTTTATATGCTTTTACTATCAAATAATTCTGAACAACTCTAATTTTTTTTCACTTAATGCGAGTAAATTGTCATTAAATCTCCTTTCTAAAGGAGAGCATGCAAGCTGTTAAGACTGCAGTTTACCATTATCATCTTCTGTAATGTTTTCCAAATATGCCTTCCATCCATGAGAAAAAAAGGAAGCCCAAGATTAGGGAACTGGCAGTTGTGTAGCAGCATGAGTCCAGTAATTAGAGGGAAAGACTTTTTGGACAGATTGAGAGAAAAATTTTAAGGTACTCATGAGAGTTAAAGAGCTTTGTTCTGCTCTTTCAGACTTGCTCCAGTGATTGATGGTACATATGTAGTCTCAAAAGAAAAGTGCCCTTCACTCATGCAGAAAGTCTTTTCATTGCAAAGTGCTATTTTGTTTTATTTTGAATACCTCGGGAGATTTAAAGAAATTGCAGATGATTTTTTTTTAAATGGATGGTTTATTCTGGTTTACGTGGTTATTTTCACTGGCTGGAATAGTCACTGGCATTGATGTGAGAATATTCACTCACGGCTCAAGAGAGCACTCACCTGAACGTCCTTCTGATAAAATGAGATTTTTTTTTTTAGCAATAACAAATTGAAAGTCAGAAGTTAATAAATTGTGTTCAGAGCAATAGTAATGATGGTAAAGGTGACTGCTCAGGTTGAATATTCAAAAGTTCTTACGACAATAAAACAGACCCAGAAAATATAATTTCTTCTTGCTGTTAGAAGACTATTCCAAAATTAACGGGGAAACTAACAGTGGGAAGGGTGGAAAGCCTTTATCCTTCATCTGGGCTCAGTTCTGCTGGGGCTAGGGTAGGTCAGGAGTGGGAACAGTGTCTGGAGCAGCAGATAAGGGCTCATGAGTCAGGACAGATCAGCTGCAGATTCCAGAGGGCTGATAGGGAGGGGAGGGAGCAAACAGCTCAGTGGCACCTTCTGAACAGGGGCTGAACACCCTTGGCCTCTTCAGGGCAGCTGGAAGAGCCTTGTCCTGGGAGATTGTAGCAGTTTGGGGAGAAATAAACCATGTAAAATGCCAGGGGGTAACATGGAGGTTGTGAAATGGAACAGCTTTTTAAGCAAGCCTGGGATGGGATCGAGATGTTGCTTTCTACTGTAATCAGTAAATGTACTCAAGACTGTTCTGAGGTCCAGAAGTGTCTAATGAAAGTTCCCAGGGGATTTTTTTTTTTATGAATTCATCATCAGCACTCAAACAAACAGATCAAGGAGTGATCTGGTCGTGCATGGTTGTTTCTTGACAAAATTAACACCACACAACATGTATGTAGATGGTAGATTTGATAAAAGTTTTGCATCAGCAAACTTTGATATTCATTGGACCTCTCATATTCACTGAATTATTCACCGTCATATTCAGTGGATCTGTTTGTTTCTTAAGTTTGCAGGTGAAACTCTTCTGGTAGTTCTAGTGGTTTATATCCCAAAGGTGACATTTTTGGTAAAAAAATAAAGATTTTATTATTCTTACCTATCTGGCTTCTGACACGTGAATAATAATTTTTTGCTGTCTTCATGTCATAGCAGCATTAGCACTCAGACTTTCTTGAATTTTGTCAATAATTGTAAACAGTAGAAATTACTTAAAATAGACTTTTTATGCTTTTTTGTCAATAAAGCTGCTCCTACTATTTCACTCAGTATTTAGAAAAATTACATGTTTTTTTATTTGCTCTGATATACTCGCGCAGAAACAAAAGTTTAAATCTCTTGTGGATGTGTGTTAATTGAGATTAAAAACCTAAGCTTTCAAGCCTTGATAAATTGGAGTGAGATGTGTAAGTAACTCTGAATATTACTTGTATTTTAATAGTGAAAGCAAGTTGAATACATTGGTACAGAAACTCCATGACTTCTTGGCTCACTCATCAGAAGAATCTGAGGACGCAAACTCTCCTCCAGCATTATCTAAAAACAAAAGCATAGGTAACAAGACATTTTATGTTCATTTTCAATGTGTATGTGATTCTAAAGTCAAATAACTCGATGTTATTTCACTATATCACACTTCACTGGGTTAATTATACCAAGTTTTAAAGTGATTTAAGTGGTGATAGCTTGATAAATACACAATAGGCCTTTGATACAATATTTATTTTGGTTCTGAATCTTTCTAAAGGTGAAAAAAATCTAATCTTCTGGTAATTTCTCTTCTCTGAAACACGAGGTATCAAACACACAGGTATTTACTGTGCTAGGAGTTCCTTGTTCAGCGTTCCTGAATTTATAAATGCAGTGTCTTGGTTTTTCTGCTGTAGTAATGCTTTTGCAGTCCTCGTAGGTGTGGAAGAAGTTCTGGAGATTATGCTTTTGTAGTAATTTGAAAAAAGATTTCTACATGTAATCTGGAGACATTTGAAAAGGAAATAGTACTTTTCAAAAAACTAGAGTCCTACACTAGGTCAGAATTTATATTGGAAATTTTTACTATTAAGTTAGAAATAGGTAACAAAGTTTAAACACTTCAATGACAGTGATTAAAAGTGAAATTATTTCATGTCAGTACTGAATAAAATCTGTTTCCAAACTTAACTGGTTAAATTTGTTTCTTAGTTTAGCTTGGATGGATACAGGTGCAAAACCTTTAAATTGCTGCTGCTTAATGAGCTAAAAGTTGTGCTGATGTGGTGGAGTGCAGGAGAAGAGCGTGCTGGTTGTATAGAGTTTATTTCCAAACTTCTGTTGTCTTAACTAATACCTTCTGTGGGTTTTCTGGCGTGTAGTTTTTATCTTTTAATGTTTTGTTTAGAGAGAGACTGCTGCCTGTGGCACTCACCTCCTCATGTCAGCATCGAACTGAGCTGTTAGCACAGGAAAAAGAAATTACTCACGTGGTGCTTCAGCAGAACAGTAAAATAACCTGTGATGTAGATGCATCTCAAAGTGAAATTTTGCTGAGGAGCACACTGGGAAAAAGAAATCTTCTCCCTTTATGCTCTGTAGTTAAAAATTAGCATTTGGTTCCTTGCCCTAAAACACAGATTGTCTTTGAAGTGGATACACTTGCAAATTCATAGCAGATATATTTTAGTGTTGGTTTTGAGATCTAAAAGAACATATTAAAGTTGAAGAGTCAGAATTAAACTCTTAAATATTAGGAAATGCCAGAATTTACTGTGCAAATTTCCTTCCCTTCCCAATGTTCTGTGCATAACGAGCATGTCTTTAGCAGCTGTACTTGCTTTTATTTCTAATCCAGAGGGTGCTCATTACAAGCAGAAATTATGGATGTGACTGGAGCCAAGTCAGATTTCTTTAGTAACGGACCTTGTTTTGTTCCAGCATTTGGATGATATGTGAACTATTGGGTAGAGTGTTGTGAGGAGGGAGATGATGATGATGAAGGTGGTTAAGTGTGCTAGGAAGGCTGGATGTTAGAAATCAGTTGGGTATTAGCTGATACTGCTTCATGCCTTAAGCTTTTGTCCATGCCACACACAAAGGTCAGTTAAAACAGGAAGCAATACTTGCTTTATAGCCTTAATAAAGTTCTTTATCCCCTCTGCACTGGAACTGGATGTCTCCCTCCCTTCCACTGCGTGGCTGCCAGCAGGAGCGTCACGGAGAGCTCAGATGAGCCAGCCTGCCTGCTCTTGTTCCGAGATTGGAGCAGCAATCCCAGGGGAAGCTCTGCTCCCTGGTAGCCCTGGAGTGGCTGGGCAGGAGCAGCCAGGTCAGCACTGAGCTGGGAGGGGATGGCTGCAGCAGCCGGGGTCCTTTGGTGGGCACACGGAGACACTGGCACTGCACACGTTCAGCTGCTTTTGCAGTAGCACATGTGCATCAGGCTGCCAGTCCCAGTGCAGAGTCTGCACACTCGGGGGCTGCCAGAGCAGGGCAAGCTCTGCCAGGCTCTCCAAGCTGGTATTTTCCATGCGTTTATCACTTGGGCAAAATTGGTCAAGGGTAGAAGGTGGGCGGTATCCAAGCTCCAGCAGAAATGTCACCCACCTTCTACATCTTAGGTTCCTCCCTCCCAACAGGGAATGCCTGTAATATTCTAGACAAGAACTTTCAGGTACTTAAGAAGGCCAAAATCATTGTCTGCTTCTATTTTGTATTGCCTTCTTCACATGTGGAAATGGCTGGATGATTTTCCCTGCAATTTACTTAATTTTGCAGAGTTCAAATATCCGGCATTGAATTCTCTGATTCATTTTTTTCGAAGTATAGAAGAAAATTGTTTGGTTTTCCCCAAAACTGAAGTTTAAGGATAAAGAAGTTGCAGTGCTAGTAATCTTCTGTTAAAATCATAAATAATCCTGATAAGTATCCTGTAATTATACTTCCTGCTCAGTAGCATCTGTTAAAATCCTGCTGTTCCTAAACTTTTGGAGCAGCTATCATACAAGAATCATTCAATCACTATCTCCAAACTTTCCCTTCCATTTCCAGGACTGGTGGATTGGAACAGGTGCCAATAGGTTGCAGGTCTTTATGCTTTATATTCTACAGTTCCCAAGCTTAAGAAGTAGGAATTCTCATCAGAACTTGGATCAAATGGGATTTTTGTTTGTGGTTCCATGATCCCAGATTTAATAGTTTGTTTCTTATGTCAAGATGTGTGAGAGAAAAAAGTTGTAGTAAATTCTTAGAGATCAGCAAAAATGCACTAGTGATATTATTTCTGCATGCAGTTGCACTTGCAGTGCTTCAGTATTTCTTCACCAACAGCAAGGCTCCCAGGGACTGAGCTGACAGGGATTTCTGAAGTATTTCTGTAAAATACATGCCACACGGTGGAATACCTTTTCTGTCGTGCAGCAGTTTGTCTGTGGAAGTCACAGTTATCTCTGTCCAGGCTGGTGAAACATAAACAATGCTGTGATGTGCAATGTGAAGGTCTTCTGATGTTGCTTGCATTTCAATGGACTCCTTTAATTTCTCTCCATAGGTAAAAGTAGAGAACCTAAAGGAAGTTCAGCTTCAATGGAGAACAACAGGGACGAGGTAGGAATAAAAAGGCTTTTGAATTCTAGTTGCATGTCTAGTGCACAGTGGCTGAGTTCACTCTGTTGCTTTTACAATAAATACTTCAATACTAGAAGCACCCATTAATGTCATCTCCCTTCACCCTGTTACTCAGATGACAGTAGGTACTTGTTCTTTAGGCAAATGTGCCTCCTTTTAAAAAAACAATAAAAATGGACATACTGGATGTATGTTAGAATGAGTAGAAATTTTTCATCTGGTCATTCTCACTTCTGTCTGTTCTCCTTTTGGAAACATTCTGGTGGACAAGATCTTAACATTGTAGAGAAAACACAAGTGACTGTCCTGCCTTAGTTTGTCTTTACTGCTGAAAATTCAGGTATTTTCAGCTGCCCAGACCTAGTTGTGATCTGAGTGCAAAAACCATTGAAAAATCAGTTTTGCTATGAAGGCAGCCAGTACTTTCTGGCACATGAGCCACATACCAGGAGTCTGTTCTGCTGGCAGTTTGTGGGTGCAGGCTGCTGCTTCTCCTGAGTGCCAGACCCCTCGGGAAGGGGGTGTTGGGAAAGGGGAGGGTTTCTTCACGTAGCAAAAAGAGCATTCCCAGACCAGTGTGAGCTGCTGACTCCTGACCTGAAACTCCAGAGATTCAGTTTCACTGAATTGGCATGACTGTTGAAATTGTCACTTGTAGTTACTGCTTTTCCTGGTGCTCTTTTAAAATTATTTTTTTATAAGGGCACTGGTGATTCCTGAGCTGCTTCTAGCTAATGCAAGAAGGTGCTTTTTGACAGTTCCCTTGGATATAAATGTGTTGACTTTTACATTTTTTTCTTGTTTCTAGGGAAGTAGTTCTTCAGAAAGAACCAAATCATTAGGATTATCCCGTTCCAAAAGGTTGGTTTGGAAAATAAAAACAAATTGCTTTTTGAGTGTGGGAAGCTATAGAAAAGTGGGTGCACTGTCTCAAATATTTTTGGTCCACACCAGTACAAATCCATGAAGTTATGAAGTGCTGGTAAAACAAATGCCTTATAGTACACATAAAATTCAAACTGTTTCTCAGTATGAAAGGTTAAGATGATAAAGCTTGATTATTGTTTACAAAGACAAGATTATCCCATGTCTTCAGGACAAACGAGTTCATACAAGAGTTCCTTCAGTCTTGCTATTTGTATGTGTAGGATTCCTCCAAAAATGTAATTTGAGTCATACAGAAGAAGAGGTTTTATGTTCTTCACTCTTGAGTGCAGCATCAGACTGTGCTCTTGAGTTGTCCTGTGCAGAAACTGCCATTTGCTGTGTCCCTGCTTAATCCTTTTCCCTCTTCGATTTAAAAAGTGTGGAGTGAATTGTTTACCAACTGCTTGAACCTGCAGGAGACTAATTACTTGTGGCCCAAGTAAGAGCAGACTTAGTCCAGTCCAGCTCCTCCTCAGCTCCTCTCAGCTGATGCTCACTCACATTCTGTCCTCTGTGATTTCTTTAAATCCCAGTGAACTGTGCAGGGACTTGAGCTTTCAGCAGCTGCCTTAGTACTGCTCTTCAGAAGTCTGTATCTTTTCATTCTCCTTTTTATCCAAGTTACTTTATTTTATCCTGTCTGCTGGAATTAATATTCTTCAGTCTCCTTTTTTTTGTTTTGTCTTGATGCCATATTTGTAAGTGTGGTTTTATATTTGGCTTTAGTTTCTCCCTCATCTTTTGAATACAGTGTCCTGCTGAACTCTCTTCATTTATATACTTTTTTAGTCCTGTGTTTTGCTTCCTGTCTTATCACTAAAGGGATTTTCACTCATCCATATATCATACTCTACCTTATATTGTCAAAACCAGTATTCAACAGTAGTTCATGCATTGCCTTCAGACTACTGAAAAATTTGCTCCATATTTTGTATTATTTTCTCCCCATCCTGACACAGTAAATTCATTCATTTTCATGGATTCAGTTTTAAATTGTTTGTGTGGAATTCTGTCAGCTGATCCTTTTGTTCAGTAGTAGGCTTTTTCATTCCTTTCTGCATTTTCTTCATTTTCTTTATCTCTTCTGCTAAGATGCTTTTTGTAATTTGCTAATAACTGTGTATTCTCTTTGTGCTGCCTGTTAAACCTGGAATGATGGATAAAATTCACGAGCAGACAATCATTCACCTGTGTTTCATTTAGACTTCTTTCCTGGAATTGTGACTTTCTTAAAAATATATCAAACCTCGATTTTACAACAAAAAAATTTTATTAGTGTATACTTCTATTTCACGTGGGAGGGGAGAAATCCTGTTCCAAACCAGAAAATTATCCTACAATTGTATGGTAATAACTTGGAGCATCCCAGCTCATGATGTCTTTAATTAATTTAAAAAGAACAGTTTTTCACAGTTCATATGGTATTTTGCCTGCAAAGCTTACCTGAATTGCAGTTTGTACTATTTGTCAGAGCATGCTTTTTTTTTCTGTCTATACAGGAAACCTACAGTTGTAACAAAATATGTTGGGTCAGATGATGAACAAATAGATGAAACTGTAAATGAAGATATTTCAAATGAGAACTCGGAGAACGATGTAGATATGCAAAGCTTGCCTAAAGGTAGGTGGTGTCTTTTTTTTTTGTTTCTGAATTCAGCAAATTAGCCAAGATTATGATGCAGCATAGATAATTCACTAGAATGCACATGTATTAGTAAAATGCCTCTTCTGCTGGTTTTCTGTCCACATGAAAGAAGGGAACCCGAGCACCTTCAGTCTGGAACCCAGCAGATTTTAATCTGTGGGTGCACAAGGATGTGCTGGTGGCTTAATTTCCAATGCCTGCTGACATCTGTATAAAACCATCACAAAACAGGGGAAATTATTTATTCTGTTGATTCTGCAGGAGTCTCAAGCTCTGTCCCTTGGAGGACTTATTTTACTGTTCTGTCTTTGAGGTTATTAGCAATTAGATCAACAAAAGCAAAACTAACTCTGGGGGAAAAATGCCATTATTGGATCTATTTTTAAGCACCTTTTGGAAACAGTTAATACTGTAGGCCCACATCCCTCTGCTCTTAGCTTCAGTGTAAGTTGGATTCATTTCTTCCATTTCTCACCTGTGAAAGTTACAGGAAAAATTGCTGCTGTTCACTGCACGAGTAGCAGTGTTGAGAGCAGTCACTCTAAAATAATTTTTTTCAGAATATTAGATTATTTTCAGTGTCCTCACAACAAAACTGGGCTCTTAAATAGGAAATGTGTTTTTTCCTTCATGTAATTTTGATTAGTACTTTGTTTAAATGAAAATGTCAGATTTTAAATCTTGTTAAAGACAAAGCAGGTTTTATTCTGTTGCTTTTTTTGTTTATTTCATACTGAAATAAATGAAGATGAGGGAAACTGAATAGAAGGGGGCGAAGAGAGAAAAGCATCGGGTGTTGAGGGATTTAAGTGATTTCCTTTATTGGTAGCAAGTTCCTGTCCTACACCCCCCAGCAATGTGACAGTCCTGTCCTGCACAGGCCACAGCAGAGCAAAAAGAGCAGAATTTGCTCCTCAGCCCGTTCAGTCCTTGGCTTCTGTCCTACAGCTGCAACATTGATATAGTTTAAAATGTGTGGTGTTGGTTTTGTTTTTGTTTTTTTTTTTTTTTTTTCCTGTGAACATCTGTGCATTCAAAACTTGAGTTTTAGTCAACAGGT
>WAAG01006158.1:5253-26097 GCA_013390105.1 Tichodroma muraria
GCACCAGCGGCACCAGCGGCACCAGCGGCACCAGCGGCACCAGCGGCACCAGCGGCACCAGCGGCACCAGCGGCACCAGCGGCACCAGCGGCACCAGCGGGCTCTGCCGAAGCGCCAAGACGAGCCCGCTTCACGACTTGCACGCAGAAAGCCGCCAGAGCCGCGGGACGCCGTTCCCAGGGCGGCACAGCAGCGCAGAACGCGCCTGCTCCCACAGCGGCGCCGGCACGCGGAATTCCCAGGGCGAATCAAAGCCCACTGGCTGCCAAGGCATTTAGCGGATACTTGACAGCTTGAAGAAAACTTTGCTGGTTCTCAGACGGTGACAGCTTCGTGCCAAATTGTCTCCAGTCCCCTCCCTTTTCCCCACTGCTTCTTCTAAGTGCTGCACAATAAGCGACTACAGGAATTTTATTCCAATAGAATATTTTTACACAGTCGAAAGAGCCTCAATTGTTTTCAGATTTTCCTTTTTTTCATTTCACTTCAGGCAATGTTAGTATCTGGTTAATTTTTACGTAAAATGTGAAAAGTTCAGCAAACTTAAAAGTGGTGAAAGGAATTAGAAGTCTTGTCAACTTTAACTGAGAAGATAGTATCAGGCTTCCCAGAATATGAACAAAGTAATATGCTGGCTTTTCCAATCTAGTTCCTCTAAAATAATTCCAAAGACCTTTCACAAAATCCTTATTTTCACTTTTAATAGACACAAGAGGCACAAGCCATGAAAGCTACCTCCTGCTTGCCATTATTGTCTACCTTACATAGCAGTTTTGCTACCTACATCCTATACTGTAACTTCTGAAAAACCTTTTTTCAGAAGTCCTGACAGAAGCCTCAATATTTATTCAGCTGTAATGCTATTAGAAGTTTTCCTTCATCAAATGCTAACAAATATCATTGTTCTGTCCTGTCACTCTAAAGCAGAAAACAAAGTATGTTATTGCAATTTCCAGCATTTAACATTACTTGGTTTAAGTTTCATGTAGAACATTGTCAGATTTGGTACTCAAGAACTATTATTCCTTTTTCTTAAGTACTAATTCTTCTTCAAGTTTTTTTGTTTAACTGGACTTGCTGCCCTTCCTTTTATCGAAAAATTCCCATTATTCTTTCAGAGTAAATGAACAGCCATAAACAATATACCCCAGGATCTATGCAATAAAATCCTTTGGGAAAGGAAGTCTGGTGATAGAAGAAGAAGAAAACAACAGATTCAGGGAGAATATCACTTCAGTTAAAGCATTTAGAGATAAAAACATCTATTGAATATTGATGGGTTGGATTTGCGAGGCAAGAGAAAAAGCTTGGGTAGCAAAGAAGGTTTAAACCTGTTAAGATATTTTGACTAGATTGTCAGTTTGAAAAATGAAGTAAAAATGGAGAAGTAGATTTTAAATTTTTTAAACAAAGTCTGTTTCATAACCCTCCATCACTGAGATCAGGCTGAAATATGCCTTATATGAAATATGCTTATTATGCCTATCTTGTGTGCGATCACACAGCATGTACAGGACAAACAGGGGATCAGGCCCAGCCAGCATGGGTTTGGGAAAGACAGGTCCTGCCTGACCAACCTGATCTCCTTTTATGACCTGGTGACCCACCCACGGGATGAGGGAAAGGCTGTGGATGTGTCTGCCTGGACTTCAGTAAAGCCTCGCTACTGCTCCCCACACCTTCCTCCCGGAGAAGCTGGCAACCCATGATCATGGCATCCCCTGACACCAGGGGATGTTCAGGTTGGACATCAGGAAAAATTTCTTCACTAAAAGGGTGGTTAAGCATGGAAATGGGCTACACAGGGAAGTGGTGGAGTCACCGTAGCTGGAAGTATTCAAGAAATGACTGGGTGTGACACTTAGTCTGTGTCTAGTTCGCATGGCGGTGTTTGGTCAAAGACTGGATTCCATGATATTGGAGGTCTTTTCCAACCCTAATGATTCTATGATATGACATGTCTGATAATGTTATAGAGAGCAACAGAAAGGAAATAATCATCCAAAAGTAGAAAAATAGAACAAAGAGGAACAAAATATTGATGGATGAAGCCAAAAGATGCTGAAAAAATATTTGGACAGGAAGCCCTTTTGCCATCATTTACAATCGGTAGCATTCTGGCGTTAGATCCAGGCTTCCTCCCACCCAGAATTTTTGGGATTAAATACAGACCATAACAATTCAAGTCTTACTGATTTAAAAAAATAAATGCCAATATTTTGCACTAACACTGTTTCCTGAGTCGCTCCTATTAATCAACTGCTCAAATTCCTTTTCCGGAAAGCACTTATAGAATTTAAAATAACCTGAAATATCTCTCATTTTGTGTATTTATGTTTTAAAGAATTCTAAAGTCAAGCCTTGGCCCAATTTCTAATGTGCCCGTAAAATGGCTGAGGAATACATTTCCAGAGCCAACTGTCCCTTGTCCAGATTAAGTCAATTTTTCAGTATAAAGGAGTAAGGAAGTAAAAAGGTAAAAATGCATCCAAAAGCAGGAATGTAAATTTCAACAGCATTAGATCTCTGAAAATAAAAATAAAAAAAACTGTGCAAGAAAAAAGCACATGCATTTTCTTTAACAGTTTCCAAGTATTTTGGTCCAGCCTAGAGATTTGTGTGTAGATTTAGTCAGCCATTCTTGAAACTGTCAAGATACTTAACCATGCAAAAATTAAGGGCTTTATCTCACCTTTAATTCTGTCTGTAATTTAACATTAGGTTTTCTTTCCTTTCTTCCTAACTTATGGCTTAAAACTAGGGCACTGTTTCAGAATTCGATCACGCTACAGAAGTGTCATTTTAATGGATATGAAAGAGCAACATTAACTGACATCCAAAGATTCTGACAAACAGAAGTGCATGGAAGTGAACAATGATTGAGATCTTAATCACTTGTCAGAGGCACATTGTGATGACTTGCATTTTCAACTAATCTGGCTTGAGTAATGAGCGAAATTTCGAGCTAAGTGGTGATTGGCATTCTCTGAATGAATCTGTTCCTCATAGCTCATTTTCATGGGTGACTGATCACATCCAGTTTGTGAAAAACTGACAGGTGTTAATTGAACAGATTTGTGACAGGTGATTAGCTCTCCTTTCCTAAGGAATACTAGAGCTGTTTAAGTGTTTTAAAATGGTAAAGTTGGGGGGTTTCAGTCCTCACGGCTGGCTGCTGACTCTCAGATTTGAACTTCAGAGTATGGCTTCAAAGATGCAAACTAAAGCTACATGAACCCTACAGTCTTTGATTTCTGACAGCTTCACATGGTTTCACTACTTTTTGGGGAGGAAAACAAGAGGTGAGAGACAAAAAAACCACACAGCTGGGAAGAAAAGAGCCTCTCTACGAACAAAGACCTCTTCCTTCTTTGAGTATTCTTTTAAGGCTTTTTTTTTTTAAAGTTTCCAAACTACCTACTGAAGGATGAAGGGCATTAGATCTTAATGGGGAGGAAAAAAAATACAAGGAATTCATTGGAAAACACTACCAGGTGCTTGGCTATTAACTCAGCCATATGTGTTGAAAGCCGAACTTCTCAGTCTACTGTGCAAGAGCCATCCTGTTTACAAAAATACAGGGAACACCAGTTCCCACAGGACTGTTCCAATGGACACCAAAAGCAGAGCACCTATAGCTGCTTATTCCCGTAGGACAAGGAGCCTGGGGACCTTGGAAATAACCTGCACAAGGACAGGAACTTCCAGAAGCCCAGCCTGAGCCAGGACTGCAACAGGTGCAGGACAAAAACAGCTCCCAGAGGGACAGCTGGCAGGGCACTCAGGGCTTTGAAGCCTGAGCCAGAGAGGGACTGAGGCGCAGAGGTTGCAGGAGTGAGATGGGACATGGAAACCCTGACCTAAGCATGGCTCAGCACCACACAGGCCTCCCAAGGGTGTGTTACAATGCAGCAGCATCACATATTAGAGTTGCTTGGAACAGAAATTTTAAGAACTTCTAGTTTCCTGGGAATAGGAAAGTTTAGATAGAACCTACAAAACTAGAACTCAAGTTTTGGGCAGCTCTGATCTCTCTTCTACACCAGAAAGCCCATTTCTACCTTAGACTGAAGGACAAATACTGTTTCACCTACATTTTTTCCTGAGAAAACTAGCAGAATCTGCCAAACAGATACTTTCGGTAGAAGCAGCCAACAAAGGCCTTTTGGCTATTCAGATAACCAGCTTTTGTTCTCATTCCTCTGTGCTAACTGCTGCCCCTCCAGCCCTGGTGCTTCATCCTCCCGAGCTTCACGCCAGACCTATTTTCTCTTCTTCTTTGCCTTTTCCGCTTTTCTCTCATGAAAGCTTTCTTTTCAAGATCACTTTCCATTCAGCTTATTCTTTCTTTTCCCTTGGCTGATTCTTTTAAGATATTACCATAATAATAAACACTTCCCTCTTTGCCTCAGTACCAGCAGTTCCACAAGATCCTAGGAGAACTACACCAGCCACAGCAGGCTACTACAGCTGGACTGCAGCTTCTCACACGAAGAGCAATTCCTTTTTAGCTGTTGTCAGAATAACAAAGAAAAGCAACAGCTGCAAGGACAAGTTAGGTGCATCTTTAAGGAACTTATGAGGCTGAGGTTAAGTAGTTTCTTTCATTATAAATCAATGATTCTTATACCTAGCAAATATTCTATAAGTTTTCTCATGTTCATCAGAATACAGGTTTTAGACATTTTGATAAATTTACTTAATTATTCTGCCAGTTCCCTTGCTAATAAAGTTGCTTGTTCACTGATGAAGATCTCAGGTTCAAACCTTAGCTATCAACTTTGATGTGTCTACGCCAAGGGGCAAAAAAGCAAATAAACATACTTCTCCTTAAGAATCCTTAACCATGGTACACGCAAGACCCACTAGAAAATATATGCCAGAAAGAACCCAGTGGTGACAGTTATAGCAAACAACTAAAAAATTCATGCAACAGTTTATAGATAACATGCAGAAAGAACAGAGGATTGATTAATTACATCATAAAGATTGAAGTGGGAGGGAGATTCTTTCATCAGACAAACACATTTGCAGAAATACAGGCAAGTTTTTGAGACGGCAGGCTGGACAAATTTTGCTTCACTTACATTCAGAGACTAAAGCACTCAATAAAGTTTATACTATAGAAAATGAGAATTTATTTAATCTTGTAGTAAGGTATCTGCTAAAAACTCACCTAATTCAATATCTCTTATGCCCATGTATGTTTCAAGAAGCTCATCCACTTTTTTAATTGCTTTTTCTTCCACTTCAGTTGGCTTTGTTGGAATTAAGAGAGAGAAGAGCAAAAGTATGATTATATCCATGCGTGTTTCAAAATAACCAGCAATGTGCCAATGATTATCCTTACTCGCATCTTGGCCGCCTATACTTAAAAAATCTACAGATAAAACACACTATCCCACTCTCTCTCCCTCCTCCCACAAACATGAGCTTTCTCCTAATACGAAGCCACACAGCTCAGATATTCAAACCGAACAGGGGCCTGATATCTCCTGGCAGTACAGATCTCCATCAAACCCTCATCAGCTTTAGATGAGCTCAGAATAAATAACATTTATTCACCAAACTCTAATCCTGGTTTTGCACAAATTCATGTCAGTGTATCTAATTAGCCTCTCCTAACAACAACCCGTACACCGACCCCGTACACTTCAGTGTCAGATACGGAATAAATTCTTCACAACCATCCCACCTCTTTTTCTCCCCTTCCCTTTTTTCAGCACTCCTTGGTCTAATCTACCACAAATTCATCCAGGTAATCCATGACCTCTAAATATAGGTTCTCTGCTTCCAGGTTCTTCAGCCCCATCCTATCCCTGCTAGTCATCAACTTTAGCTGTTCTCTTTAGTCCTGCAAACTTTGTAAAATCCACATTTTTCCTTCCTACTTATCAGCCTTGGGGAAGAATAAATCAGAAGCTAGGTGATTAAACTGAAGGGCATACACCACACCATACCACTTCCTCCACAGTAGCAGGGCCTTTGGTTCTCAGGCGAAGTGTTTCTCTCCCTTTGGAGATTTTAGCCTCTGACAGAGCTCTGCCTTTGGACCTTGGTTCCAGCTTTTCTAAAGAAAAAAAAAAAAAATCCAACAAAAATAAAATACCAAACAAAACTACATATACATTACAACAGAATATGAGGTATCTGTTTTGGTTATTACGATATCTTCACATTTTATTCTAATTTAGTTCTAAACTATGTAAAAATCAAATTAAGTATTAACTCTTCTAAGTACAGCTTTGCTGACAATTTCTTTTCTTTAAATTCTAATATCTGCTCAACTTCACTGAGGCTAGGACTTCCATTGACCAATATATCTAAGCAGGCCTATGGCATTCATTTCATAAATGCACCTTGAGTAATTTTATTTCCCTATTCTACAAAAAAGTATTTATACCTTTATATTAGATAGCAGTTGAAGTCACCAGCCAACTGCTGATTTATTCTGGTCTTTACAGACAGAACACATGGCAAGTTTAGCATTGCAACATTTCTATCTTTCACTGATGCAATGGTGCAAACACTCCTGCTAAGCAGGTGATGATGAGCCACATTGAGCTGAGCTAACAATTTGCTTATCAGCATTCACAGAGGTGAAGTGGCCATAAACAGATCTGCAGGAGGTTTTCCACTGGTTTCACCAAAATTACTTCACAGCTGACAAATCTCTTCGAAGAGTATCTGGTTTACACAGAGTTTCCTTTACCTGAATTCAGCCTTTCTTGTTTAATCCTGGGTAAGGGACCCCCAGTTTGTAACTGGAGCATGGAATCTTTTAAGATTGGGGTTTCTTGTTCCAGGATGCAATTTTACATTCAAGAGTGACAAGGCTTTAATTTACTTACTGACATGGGAGTTACATAGTGAATCTGGAAAGTGCTAGAAGAGAGGAGACAATTTTGCAGAACTGCTTTTAATTGTCTTGTTTTATCTAACAGATTATTCCTCCTCTTCATATCAGGCCTTTCTAATAAGCTCTTCTTGATGGCAATACTTTAACATATTAATTTTGCTCAGATAGATTTCAACTCAACATTCTTGCATAAGTAGTCACAAATCTAGATTACAGTGCTGAACAGGTCTTGAAAAGTAAATTTTATTAGCTTTTATGCTACAAATAAGTATGTCACAGTCTCTTATATATATACTTAGGATCAACACTTTTTCTTAATCCTTTTATTGCTTCAAGTTTAAATCCTTTCATTGCTTCAACAGTTTAAAACATCCTTAAGATTGTCATCATTTCTGCTAGACTTGTTTCAAAAAGTCATTCCTGATTTTAAAAAAACATTTTTCAAATTCTGTCACCATTATCACCTCAAAGCTCATGATTTGACATAACCTTTATTTGCAGTACTTCAAACCAAAACACTCTGGCTATAATAGAAACTATTTTCCATGTTCACATAATTAAAATGCAGAGTTTGTGTTAGGCAGCCTTTACTTTGTTTCTATTCATTTTTCACAGTCCACAGAAAGTCACAGGCCATCTTGTGACGGGTACAAATCTGTAATTCTGCGCTACAAGCCTTGCCTAGAGTAGCTGAGACAGCCTGTACACGGTAGAAGGATGTCCAACCAGTAAATTATACTTATTTCACATTCCAGTGAGTGGAAGAAAAATAAAAATAATTTCACACAGAGACTTGTCTCTTATTTCTGTACCCTCACCAAATTCTGTTGAAATTAACAAGAATTCAGCACCTACTTGTCCAGCAGGATCTGGATCTTGTTTGTCATCTCCTCTGGGGTTATTCTTAGTGCTTAAACTGCAGCTTAAGAATTATCTTTGTGCCAGAAGCCTAACTGTACCTAAGGCTACAGGCAGGACTTTTTAACCTACCAAGCACTGCAGCTTGCAAGTTAATTTCTGTAGGGTAAAAAATAATGTAATTAATTTATATACATTATAACACATTAACTGCAGTAATAGTTAATTTCTATAGGATAAAAAAAATAATTTTTGCATCTTCCAAAAATCTGTCCACAAAGCTCTGGTTGCCTCTTAATTCAATGTTGGAAGAAAAGTATTGCTGTGAAAGTAGTGCATTTCCTCCTCTACATCACAGGCAGACTAAAAGGTATCTCAGGCACCTGGCTAAAGTAAATACTACTCAATAAGGGCTGAAGTCATCAATCAAAAGCTGATGCACCCTGCTCTTTACAAACAGACTGTGTAACACTTGACATTGTACAGGCCCATATTATAAAAAGGTATTGCTGCATTACTAATTGTGATACACAACATATGCAATTTTTTAGCATAATGTATAACATACACATTTACGTAACAGCAGTACCAACTTATATACAAACACATTACAGATCAACTCATAACTCTCATTCTTCACAGATGCACCAAAAGCAAAAAGAAATCTTTGCATTTCTCTCATTTTCAATTTCTGCTGCTATTCTGACACCAAGTGTCAAGACTGGTGTATGACAGTAGCTGTAAACTACTAACACATAAAAAAAAATTGAAAAATAAACATGAAATTTTTGCTGCTGTAGTGAAGACAGTGATATTGAATTGATTGTTATAGCAGGTGTGCAGAAGGCCTCATACAAATTTATGATTTAGCACTATTTTGAAGTTTTTATTACAGGAAAATGCTACATGGTTTGGGGAGGGGATCCAAAAAATTGAGATAATAAAAAAAATCTCCCCTGTTTGTTTACTACATTGGTGGAATTAATATATACAAGAATTAGTAGCAGGTATGCATTCCTCCTATTTCAGCAGCACTTGCTCATAGCATGCAGGTGGCAAGCAGAGACAGAGCTTTGCAATTCTGCTTTCTTCCAATTCTGAGTACACCTGCTGTGTGACTGGAGATCCACAAAAAGGCTGGGGAGAGGGAGAACCGGCAGGCAGGCAGCAAAGGAGGTGCTCTGGGGAATCCCAGACAGTGCCACAGACTCCTTCTGCATTACAGCACAGATCCCAGCAGAGGGCACAGAAATAGAAAAATCTGACACACAGAACAGGGATTATGTATCAGTAGAGGAAAAAAGGAGTTTTGAGGATCAGGACATTAGTGAAGTGATCTATGCTTTAAAACTGTACCTATGAAACAATTCCTGTTCTTATTTTGCAACATCATAGTGGTGGCAAAAGAGACTGACTAAGGCTCAGGCTGAGGTAACCTACACCAGGATGACTGCTGGAGAAAGCAAGATGGAAGAAAATCCATTCATAAATTTCTACTTCAAAGAAAAAAACTAAATGTACTTACTTTCTTGTAGTCGTTATGTTACCAGAGGTGGATACCTGGCTGCATTTTGAAAACAAACTCACAATGTAATGCAATGTTGGGATTTTACTACCAAGGTGTTTTCCTGAACAAGGTGGACAGTCAGGTCACTCACCAAATGCTTTCAAAGGCTCTACCAACTCCAGCTTAAACTTCTGACCTTTCTCCAGATCTTTTAGCATTTTGGCAACTTCATAATGCCGACACTCTGACACGTTTTTTCCATTTATGGTCTCTATGTGATCACCCACGCAGATGGTTTTGGTTTGGTCCATAAGGCTGCCTTCTTTGATTCGCTATTGTTAAAAAAAAAAAACACCACCACACAATTAGAAACATTTCTTTAAAAGGTGGTAGTTTTTAAGAGGTGACACCACCGAGTTTCAAGAATGTCAGTTAACGATATCAATACCACTGAGCTTATTATTCCAGCAGTGTGTTTTGTCTTTAAGAGTATCATAAAACATATTTTGAAAAGCATTATTTTTCAAACAAAGTATTTTAATAAGCATTGAATATACAATCAGACAGGGAAAAAAAGAATGCAACCACACTTTAGAAATAAAGGGTTCTGAATAACTTAATATTTTTTGTGCTTTAAAATTGATCACAGACATCTCAGTGTGAATAGTTATTCACGTTTTTGGGGTTTTTCTATTTAATAGCTTGACAAGCATAGGAACGGAATTTTTCTCAA
The DNA here is from genome assembly GCA_013390105.1 of Tichodroma muraria. Taxonomy (NCBI): domain Eukaryota; kingdom Metazoa; phylum Chordata; class Aves; order Passeriformes; family Sittidae; genus Tichodroma; species Tichodroma muraria. Next base: position 15,211 of record WAAG01006158.1, read on the forward strand.
GTATGGTCCAGGGACTCAGTAAACAAATTACATACTGTAAAGGGCTGATCTTAATAAGACCCATCCTTGATGGTGAAACTACTATTTTCCTCAACAAACTATACAGCTGTATATTAAAGGATATCCTCTGAAATAATAAAGAATAAAAAAAACTTTTAACTGCCATCTCATGGAAAACACAAACAGTCTAAAGGTCATAATAGAAGTTACAGCTTTTATGATGTGTAATTTTAAAAGTCTGGGGGAAAACCTTTAAAATATCTCTGTGATTTATCACACTTTAAATTTCAGTGATTCTGTTTATTGTTGTTACATAGTGTCATATTTGTTCATCATGTGCATACATGACATAAGTAGTTGTGGCTATTGAACGGAATTATTACACGGCTATTGAACGGAATAGCTATGACGCAGTAAAATATCTTGTATTTCGCAGATACGAATTCCATTCTAACGTGTTCCTGAATAACAATCTTTTCAACAAAGGCTGATGTCGTTCAGGCTAACTTTGCATGAGGTAACAGTGGGACAAGGCAGAGAAGCACATTGCCACCTCCCACTGTAACAGCCAGCCGGGCTGGGCAATCCTCCCAGGAGCTGCTCCCAGCCCCTGCGCATGTCTGAGCCCACACGTGGGCCTCTATCTGAGTCAGTGGGAAGTGTGAGAGTGCTCCTGTCCTATACTGCACTGCAGTGATTTTAAACTTCAGGCTGAGTTTAACTCTTCCTAGCACCAAACAGAAGCCTCGTGGTGAATACGGTCATGGTATCGTACACACCAGAAATCAAATGTGCCAACCGTGTTTCTGCTACCAGGACCTGAAACCTGTCCACACGGCTTCAATTAATGTGTAGTCTACATGTTGAATATTCATTTAGTTTTTCTTCTGCACTTGGATCCCAAAACTAAAACTGTTTAAATAATATTCACTGGCTGTTATGTGTGTCACTTTTTATCATCACTCCAAGTTAACTGGAGACAGCCGAGCTACATTGTCACAGTAATTAAGATGCAATTGCCTGTATTTCAAGTGCTCTACAGTCCATTGAGAAGCTCTGAGGATCTATATTTCCTATGCAATGCCTACTCCATTTGATAATGTCTCCTTATACACCACTCAGTCATACTTCAAGTTCTACTGCTGTTCTTTGAATGCTAATTTGACTCCATAATACTTTTTTCTACCTGCCCATGTATCCCAGAAACAAATTTGTGAAAGCAGAACGACGCCAGGTTTTGTTCTTGGTAAGGCAAAACAAGATTAAATTTCACAGGAAAAAACCCTGCAGTTCAGTGTCAGGTTTAAAATTGGTCAGGCTACCACATCAAACCTAGAAACCTCCCCATTATTCAAAATGCAGTAAAATAACTACAAACCATAGCAACCTTCAACAACTCACCAATCTGTAAATTTAGTATTAATTTTTAATTAAGAATAGGACATAGTTACAAATTTTCAAGGAAAATATATACATATAAGCAAAAACAATTCTATAAAACTTTAGAGACAGTCTCTGCTTAGTCATTTACCTAGACAACGAAGTAAAAAAAAGATGCAGCTTTTACTTTTGTATATGCATTTTCTACATTGGTTTAAAAGAACCATTAGCTAAATCTGCAACAACAAAATAAGCTCCTAGAAACTCCTTAAAATTGATCTCATGAAGATCCCACCATTTTCATTATAGTGCTTATTATTACACCAGTACAAGGAAAAATATATATTTGCTCAGAGGAGTTTTACACAATTTACTGGAAATTACAGCTTGTCTGGCTAATGTTGTGAGGGTTTTCCAGTGTGCTCCAATTGTGCAGTAACCTATGGGAGGGCTGTTCTCTCTGCCTGTTACCAAACAAGCACAAAGGGAGGGTCACTGCACAGTGCTGCACTCATGAACGCTGCTCACTGAAGCACTGCTTTCAATGCCTTTTGAAATGCCACATAAGCAGCAGCACGACTGAATGTTATGGGCTGTATAGATGCCATCACTAGAAATTCACAGTTCTTTGTCTAGAAGCATAAAAGTTAGGCTATGATTTTGCTAAAATGCTTAGTGAAACCTTCCCTGCGCCTTGACTTTCACAAACATGACCTCAGTCACATTTTTCCACAACAAAGACAAGCAAACCGATTTCTAAACCGTGTCTTGTTTTATAGCCATGGTAGCTAAGGAATGAACAGAAAATACAACCTCTCCATACAAGAAGCTCTGTTTGCAATGACAACACAGATTGGGGCAGCAGTAATCAAAGAAAATTGCTAAGGCCTCACTAATAATGGGTAATTGGAGTATGTTAGAGCAAAGAATCTCAAAAAGGCAGAAAATGTGATTAAATTTCCGAATACCTAGTCAAGCAAGAAGGGCAGCATCATTTCCTCAGCCTCTACTTTTCTCAAAATATACTACCTCTAGGTCATATAGAAGAGAAGAAGGAAAGCAATTATGATTAATATATTATGTATGTTATTGCCCATACTTGCTACTCAAGTTCATTGTGGTAAATTGTGTTAATCCATATCCTTGTAATTCACCCTATCTAAGGCAATAATACTGGAAAGCTGAAAAACCACTATACCATACCTGCCCCTACTTTATCCTTTGTACAGCACAAAGGCTTCTGCCCTGGGAACAGCCAAAGACTGAAAGAACATTATCTCATTATCACATGAGTGACAGAAGTTCTATAAGCATCTAATAAATGACATCAGAAAATCAGTTTAAAACAGGAGGGGGCAGATGCAAGCAGCATCTAACACCTACCACCTCAGGGTAGCTCAGGAGATACAATGGTCTCATTGTAAAGCTGATATACATTACAGAAGCAATGAACAAATGAACTGATTTTGAATGACATGCAGCGCAGATTAGCTGAACTAATTTTGAATTATGTACCTAAAGAAAAGCAACTTTATTCTTTACTTACCATATATATGATAATAAAAGATTTTATAGCTCTAAAGGATCATTAAACCAATAATTAACCTATTATAGTAACAGGAGCTTCTATAGAACAAAGTATTTCACTGGTAATTAAGTTTACCTTTATAAAGGCACAGCCAGTTCCATTGTCTGTAATGGTAAGCCCCAGCATATCATCAGTTTTAAGAAGTTCCACTTCTTTTCGTTGTCCTTTCACATGGGCAAATATGAAATCTTCAAGGCCAATTTGTGCACCTAAGAGTTTGTCCATATCAACTTTATGAGTGTTCAAAGTGCAAAACATAATCTGTGCAGAAGGAAAGCAAACACATTAACAGTGTATTAGGTTTGGTAAGCTTGATAGGAAGCTAAAATGAGAGCACAGTTCAGGTGCCTGTGACAGGTCCATAGCTAAAATGATCCCCCTTCTCCAGCTGTACCAGGAGAAGGAATAGTCTCCATCCACACACAACAGAAAGCATCAGTAGCTCAAACTGCAGGTAAGAGCTGGCAGGGAACACAGGAGAGAGACCTACCTGTGCGAGCAGCCTCTAAGGCCTGTCTCAGCACCCCACATCTGAGAGAGGCACCTTGAGCGGGTACAGCTTGCACCAGAGGTCAGAGTAAGCAAACTGAAGAGCCATCATCATCCTTTGCTTCAGCATTCACCCACCTCAAATTCCATCCAATTCAAAGATCACTAGGGAATACTTTAAAACTTGTTTGGTTGAAAGCAGTTTAATGGGGAAAAATAAAAAAAGACCTTATTAAAGGTCTCTTATAAAACAAGAGTCATGAAAGAACATGAAATGCTTTGTATTGTTCCCATTGTCTCCAATGGGCTTGCTTAGTTCCTACCCCTCCCCAGCATGAGATGGGGTCATCCCTATTCCAGTAAAAGCAAGGCTTAATAAAAAGGTCAAATTGCTTCATTATAAATCAGCTTTTCTGAGGGATTTTCCTTCAGCACTGGGTATCAGGCTGTCTTTTTTCTTCCTACACTTGTGCCAATTCTTCAGCAGGGAAGTTTCCTGTCCTGGGCATAGGCAGGGTGAGAGTAATCCATCTGTATTGCTTGGGAGCAGAGATGCTTTTGCCCCCCATGGAGCTGCATGAAGGAATTTGGCCAAGCCCAACATGCCCTGTCACAGCTACAGCAATGACACGTGCCCAAGCTTTTCCAAGCTGCAGCAGGAGAGGAGTGAGGGCCAAGGGAACCACACAGCTTCCTCCTGGGCAGCACCGCGAGCACCGGGCAGCAGCCAAACCGGAGAAACCCTGCGCTCCAAGAGGAACTCGGAGAAGCCCTAAAATCTACTTCACTGAGGCAAAGACACAGGTTTTCCAAAGCAGATCACTACACCTGCCTTTTCTTTGCTTCTGGCATCACTGGATGGAAGCAGAAAAATTGAAATGAAAGTCACCAACCTGTTTAAATTGATTCCAGGTCAAATGAAGAATGAATACTTTTACTAATGTATTTCACAGAGAGCATTCAAGTTTCTGGAGCTTTCTAGAACTTAGATTCTAGACTATGGGGGTTTTAATCTTAAAAGACTGAAAGTTAATAGAGAGATTGTATTCCTTGATGGAGGTCTGGTTTAGTTGTTGTTTTTAAAAACAAAACAACCCCTACACACACACACACCAAACAGCCTTACTTCAATGGCTACTTGCTTATCTCATCTAATCCATCAAACATCCACTGCAATCTAACACCTTATTTAACAATGGAAGTCGTAACAGCACACCCTTAACAGACATTAGTTTTATTTGCTCAGGTAATGCAAAGGTTTTCAGTTAAACAATACTGTAGATATAACAACACCTAGAGAAATTAATCTGGTTTTAAATAGAAAATTGAATATAATAATAATGGTAATGGTAATGATAATGACAACAATCTCTAATGACAAGCTCTCTTTTTAAACCAAAAAATTGAAACAGATGATACCAAGTTCACATACACATTTTCAGCTCTCTCAAGCTACATAACTTTGTCATTTCAACCAGCAACTCAGATTCTCTGTTCACTGTTACTGCAATGAATAACAAGCACTGTCTTTACATTTTAGACATTAGCATCCTTCATCTGACCTTGTCAAAGAGAATCTAGTAAATAGTGTCACACCTTTGAATAGATAAAATTGGCAACAGAGCAGAAATGTGATATTTAGAAACTTGATCCAGAGTTTCTCTTTATAGATCTTCATCTGGATGGCATTCCTACTATAGCCTATAAGTCTGCAGAATTTTTTGTGAGTCAGTTCTGTGCTAACCACAAGGCTGAGAGAGCATCAGCCAGTCAAAAATAAAACTTAAATCATTCTTCATCCTCTTTAGTGAACAACTGCTTTTTCTCAGAACAGATATATGCAAAGAGTAATGTACTAAAGATGTATCTACCCAGAAAGATATACCACTACACCATCTACCAGTTATAGCATAGCTTTATTTGTACACAGCTGAGACCTATCGATTCAAAAATGGTATTTTTTCATAGATTTTACATAAGTTTAATATTGGTACCTAATGATAGACGATATACTTGAATACTTAAACGACAGGTTCCACTCACTCGAAGTTTTGCATATTTTTAATAGTAATTTTCTTATTCAAAAATGAAGCAAGAAAAAAATTCAATGCGCAATTTTCATTGTTAAGTCTTTTCTGTCCTTACCCTTAACCTTCATAGGCATTTGGTCTTCAACTCAGTATCTGAGTGCTGTGAATATTTCATGCCAACTCTAACAAGATATTATAAATCAGAACTGTTACATCAGTCACAAAGTATCTAGGATACCTCCTTCACTGCGAGTTTTCTTCTGCAGCACTCAGAACAAGGAAATTCCATGTGGCTGGACACTAGAGGCTTATGCACAACTTCATAAAACAGATTTATCCAATAGGATTATCCAATAGGATTATTCCCTGCATCCATATTTTCTATTGGAAGAGACCACATTAGCCAACAAAACCAGGGCTACACCGTGTGTTACATAAAGAAATGCTATTAGCTAAGAGGGTTACATGATGTGTTATATAAAGTATATATGCAGTACCATATTGCACGTTCTATACATTAATTATACTCTCATCTTCCATACTGAGCTGACACCTTGAGAAGAACTCAATAATAAGTTGATTGATAGATTACATACTCAGAAGCTATTGAAAATGTATCAAAAATCTCAGATAACTTTACAGAGATCATAATCACTTTCTGTTTAAGAGGTAGGGAACTGGGAATTTGAATTCTGAGCAAGATGTAACACCCACTGACATATTTCCCTATATATGTAGATGTCATCATGTCAAGAAATCACCAACGCATTTTCTAGATATGTTACTCACTTTATCTTCCCAGAGGAAAATGTGGGAGCCTTGACCAGCTTCAGCAATAGGAAGAAAGACCAGCTCCTCCAGGTTCTAGTGTGTTTTGGTACTGTCAAGTATTCAATCTGGTCAATACATTCAAAGTCTTATAAAATAAGCATTCAGTGTTTTTTTTGTTTGTTTTGGGATTTGGTTGGGTTTTTTTTGTTTGTTTGTTTTTCTTTTTTTGTTCTGGGTTTTTTTGTACACAAGTATTACAGTGTAAATTCTTCCATCCAATTATTTCCACACTAATATTTCAAATACTTTCAATTAAAGTATTTGAAAAAGACACAGCATGCATCATATGCAATATGGGTGTGACATTTAAGCATTGCTTAGGGAAACAGCTAGCAAACAATTCTTGCCATAGGGTTGGGAGGAGGTGTTTTGTAGGGAGTGTTAAGTTTGCTCATTTAAAGTATTCAATCTGTAGGTGTGATTGTGAGCAATTTGTTTCAACAGATAAGCATAACAATAAAACTCTCAACATTTTGGTGATGAGGATTTCACAAGCTGACCCTCTTATCTAAAACACACTTCAGATTTTTTATTGTTAAAAGGACAGTTTTGTACAGAAACACAAGTTTCAGCAGTGGCTTATTTGTCATTAGCCTTTCATAAAAGTTTAAATTGAACAGGTTTAAATCAAATACTTCTATGAAAGTTTAATGTGGCACAGCCTCACTGTATACTTTACTGTTTAGCATGAGGAGGCAAGGCCTGTGGAACAACAGCCCACATACAAGCTCAGCAGCTGAACTCTTGTTACTGGAAGAGAAAGAGGGAGCTGCATTTCTGCCCTTACTGCTGCCAGAAAGGTCTCTCTTCTCCTGAACTACCCTTGTGATGCAGAATTCCTTCCACTGTGAAAGAAACCCCAGCCTCCAAGGGCTCTGGACAGACACAGCCACTGAGCATTTAGTTCACCAGCCCCACCACACTCCACCTTTCAAAGCAAACAAAATAATCGTAAGTGCAAATTGCAAGTAGACAAACCAAAAATCCATACAGTCCATACTTCTATGGGTTACCATTCCCTTCTCATCTGATCAAGAAATAGCCCTGCTACAGCTGGACTTTAATATCCACGTTCTCAGTGGCCGATTAGCTACTCTGAATACTTTAAAGCTCTACCATGTGCTCTCACAGGAGCACACCACCACCAAATGCTTTAACAGACCCACATTGTCCTTCAGTCAGTGCTCATTTATTTATCATACATGCAGCACTCAGCACTTTCACCCTTAGGGGAACACAACATTCCCTGCTACATTCCCAACAGTCATAGTGGAGTAGTAATCCTAAAAGGTCAAAGCTACACAGAAATACTTTTTCCAACTACTTTTCCTACTTCAACCTCCATAGCAAAAAAACGGGGAGATGTTTCTATTATTTATGCAAACAGAAACATACACGTAACTGTGCGTGGGTTGTGTTGCTAGTTAAGAGTTGCATCAATCTATCGATATTTTTTTTAGCTCTGTGCTTTCTTGTTGAAAGCCTGTTGAAGTAATCAAGTTAAAAGTCAAGAACAATGTGATCTACCTCAAACAACACTCATAATAATGATGCTGGAAGTGATACAACTTTTACACTTTTTTATGTAAGTTTAGTCAGGGATTTGTTCTTTTCCTCCCGGGGGAGGGGAATTGAAGTTTCTCTTTACAAGACTCTTTACTGGGGTTTAAAATTTAAAATGTTAACATCCACAGATTGGGAGTAGCCAGAAGATACAGAGGAGATAAGGGAACACTAACGACCATTACCCACACTCCCCCCTCCCCCCCGAACATGACCCCCTGGCGGCCAGAGAGACCTTGTCTGGGAAAAGACTGATAAGAGAACTGAAGAATGAGGACCAAATTAGCATCGAANATTGCACACGCAATCACTAGAAGCCACATTCACTCCTCCTCCCTGTGGAAAGAACAGTCACGCTGGAGAGAGAAAAGAAGAAATGCTGGACGTGGTAAGAGTCAGAGAGGTAGGCAGAAAGGGAGGCTTCTGCCTACCCCTCAGCTCAAAAGGGGTAACAGATATATTCACCTAGGAATATGGGTGAAGAATAAAACACCTACAAGAAAGGATGGGTACAGGAAAAGCCTCAGAAAGCTGCTATTATGTCTCAGTCCTTCACAGATACCTAGCAAACATCCCCTTTGAAGCTGTAACCGTCTTGTCCTGTCCCCATCCTACCCTACTCATGATCCAGGTCTGCACAGAAGTTTTTGTCAGTGTCTGTCCAACAAATACTGTGTTTTATATAAACTTCTCTCTGTCACTGTTGGCAGTCAATCACAGAACCTGGAAAGGATTCTCCAGCAGAAGCTAAACTCAGCTGGTCCTGGGAGATGGGATCCAAAGAGGAAAAGAGGTGCTGTAACCATGTGGAGTCAAAAGGAGAAGTGACAGATTACAAGTACAGCTCATTCAGAACCATATTAAAACACTTAGGCAGGAATTTATCCAAGAATCCACACCCTTGCCTACCCTGCAGTAAAATCACATATCATATTAAATATATTCACTTCTGCAAAAGGCATCTGAATGCTCTCTACACAGAGCTCTTCCCCTCCACTCCCCCCCACTATTTTCCAGCTCAGCCACCACAGGGTAGAGATCTCTGTGATAGGACCTGTTTCCAAAGGCAGTCAGGTATCACACTGCCCACAGGCTTCAGCAGAGCTGGGTCACTGAAACGTTCCTGGACAGGTAACACCTCCAAATGGCATTTGAGTACCACAGTGTCTTTCAGTTTGCTGAGATGTAACTTCTGACATTATCCTTTACACACAGATTATATGTCCAAAAGCAGTTCAAATTAATAGATAATAGCATTTAAAATAAATTTGAATAAATGCACATTTCTTAGCTGTTCACTGATCTATCTTGTCTCTATGCAAAATTCTGTTGCACGGCTCTCTGGTCTGAATTCTTCACTCTGTTATGCCACCTCTATACCAGGAAATATTTTTGTTCACTATTTTCACTTCATACAATTTCTTAAAGCCAACTGAATTTCTAGAGTAAAAGATTTTAAGTTCAGTGCCTCCAATAATTCTCCATTTATTTTTAGCAGTAAGCCACATTAAAAAAAAATTTCAAAAGGAGTGGAACATTAGAGAGAAAAAGAAAATAAGAAACTTCTTTACTCAGACACAAGGCTGGCAATATATGCCCATGATATGTGCTTCCTCCAAAACCTCAGAGGGTTTGGAGGAAGGGTTTTAGATTATACATCTAGCAGGAGAAACAGGAGCACACCATTCATACAAAATTAAATTTCTCTGTGAAAGCTGTTCTTTCTCAAGTCAGTGAAGCCAAAAGTTCAACAGTGAAAGGAAGAAAATTAAAATAGAAGACAATCTGGTAATTATGAGAACTTGAGAATAAAAGGTATAACTGAGACGGAGCAGAACAAAAGGGGAACAGCGGCTCAGGATGAAAAGGAAACAAAGGAGCAGAAGGTCAGAAAGCAGCTGGGAAGGTCTAGGACATGGATGCATTGCCTCTTAATTACCTAATGCAATAGTGACTGGTTAAACTGTATTCACTGCTACTGCCATTTTCCCTTTACAATTTACTGCTTGAAATGCTGCGTCAGGCCACAGCAAACTCCCAGAACAAAGCCTGTCGTAGTAGTAGTCTTTACAACTTTAAAAAAAGTCATCTACAAAGAAGAAAACAAGTAAAGCTGTACAGCCACACGTAGGCACAATGAAATGTTAGCTTTCTGTTTCAACTTGCCACTCAGAGGTTAAGGTTCACAGAACCACATAGGAAGAACTTGATATGGCCACTACCTTTTAACTAAGAGAAAACAATGCATTTACAAACACAAATGAATCATTACTCAAACAAATGTTTAGAACATGACTCAGAAAAAAAAAAGATCAAAAAGGCAGTAGAGCTTAAAAAACAATCCTGCTACAGACTTAAATAACTCCATTTGAACAGTGAGCCTTTTAAAAATAATCACCTGATAAACCAGAAAACTTTCCAAACATCACTTTCGGCTGAAATTTTAAAATGTAGTACGATTCAGGGCATTCATACCACATCCCCTGCTCTTCCAATGCCTTCATTCTGGGTATTCAGCCTCATAAATCCGTTGTCCCTTTTTTAACTGGAACGAAGCAGTGCCTAAGAGCTGCGTCTAACAGAGCTGGCAACAGCTCAACCGAGACACTGGCGTTTTGGTCAAGAGGACCATTGTTTTTACCACGTAAGGGTTAAATGCAGTCACACTCTGGTCTTTTCCCGCATGGAAACGCTCATTTGGAACAGCGAAGGGAGTTTTACTCTCCCAAGAAGTGTAAAGCAGGCATGTCCACACAAGCCCGTGCCAGAGGATGCCCACGGGCAGGGCGGGTGGCAGCGGCCCCGGCGCCCTTTGGCGCCTCCGGAGGCCCGGCGGGACGCGGCCGCGGCGCTGCCGGCCCTACCTGGGCGGGGTGGATGCCGAACGCCTCGCCGATCCGGGCGTACAGCTCGCGGGCGCTGCCGAAGCCCTCCACGCGGCCCGTGGGGCTGCCGTGCGCCAGCTGCGTGTGGAACTGCAGCCGCGACGCGCCGGCGGACGGCGCC